>MU389747.1:331741-463740 GCA_022578765.1 Xylaria sp. FL0933
CCTCCCCCCCCCGCCCCCCCCCGCCCCCGCCCCGCCCCCCCCCCCCCGCCCCCCCCCGCCGCCCCCCCCCCCCCCCCCCCCCCCCCCCCATCTAAGAGCAAAATTTCTTCGAAATACCTACTCGTAAACAATAATTCTGGCTTGGCGTTGCAAACCAGCATCTGTCGGCTCGTTTCCGAGCGACCTCTGAAGTCGAAGATATTCTCCGAGCTCAGCCTCGAGACGACTGTAATTATGAATAGTGGAATCAATTGTCTTCGGGTCAGTCGATCGCTTATAAGCATCGCCAACATCCTCGCTTCGTGGAAGACGAGCTCGTTGTCTGAAGTCTTGAAGCCAGGACGATGAACCGTTGATCATACGGACGAACCAATTCGCAAGCGCCTCGGACGGATTACTCGACCTTTCCTCCATTCTGCCTAGAATACGGCATGATTCATCTTGAAGCTCGTGATCCATGGCAGTTAAGCCCAATAACAACTTCGCGTGGACGTAATCCTGCAATTCTTTCTCGAATTCGCAATTTTCAAATATGTCGGATTTACCGTTAATGCGAAGGGACGATAGACAGTTGGAGCCTGGGGCTCGCGGGTTGAACGCGGCCTGGCGTTTTGCCTCCTCAGAAGATGTAATCAAATCACAAAGCCATGATGAAGAGGTCATCCCAACACCTTTTAGCATGACTTCAGCGCCATAGATGATCCGGCAGGCTTCGTGCTGAATCTCTGCATCGCTGGGAGGCGTGCCGAGTTCTTCTGTCTTGTTACTGATCCACCATTGCAACTCCATTTTTAGAAGCTCATAGGCATTAGTCGGAGAACCAGCCGATGGTTGGCTGGCTTCGAAAGGCAAAGGCGATTGCCGCTCGTCATGAATTAAATCTGCAAAGAGTCAGATACATAGAAGTAAGTATAGTCTTACGCTGTACTTACAAGGAGGGATAGAGTTCTCTACCATCTGCAGAACGGGCGTATCAAAACCCCAGTCACCCTTCCAGTCAGCCATGGTATTACCGGTCTTGAAGTGCTCGGCGAGATGGTCAACTCTAGTAGTCCAGCTGTCAAGGACGACACCACAGAAACCACACCGAGAGCGGATTTCAGGCGATGTAACTCGCCATTTGTCCATGGTCCACGGAAGGAATTTAACATTATGAACAAGTCGTAAATGCTGCCGAAGGTGGTCCTTTCGATAGAATGTCCGTTCCTCTTGGGTCCGCTCAGTACATCCAGAGAAGTTATGTGACTCGACATGTGCGTCGTCTGGGTTTTCCTCGCCACAGAAGACGCAACTTGTTAATCCATTATCAGGGTTGACAGCTCGAGGGCCTTCAGGAGAGCAAATCCATCGCTCGAGGGATAGATGCAGCGACTTCTCGTGACGCTGCCAGTCGTGCTTGGTCCTAAAAGTTTCAGTACAGAAAGTACACTGGAAAGTTTTGAGTGGCTGGTTTAGCTGCTCGTCTGCGCGTTTTGGCGGTGCGCGCCTCCGCCGCCGTCGGCCACGGTTGCTTCGAACGAATGATGGAATAGACGAGCCACGGGACTGGCCCGAGAAAGCTGACGCAAAAGAGCCACCACTAGAGTGCGAAGTTCCCAAACTGCTAGCCGATGACTGGTTGCAGAGGGACCTGCTGGACCCATCATCCGAGAAATTCCAAACGTTGGGACTGGTGCGGCCAGAACCTGATGTTGCTGAGAAAGAACCAGAAGCCGATACGGCGCGGGCAATAGCGGTTACTGAGGCAGGTTCGTTCTCAGGGGGAGAGTTCGCCCAACGCTGCAGAGGGTTCATGTTTTCAAATAGGCCAGGTGTGCCCCTTCGCTGCGGGACGTCAATAGCTTGGGCATATCCTCGACCAACATGCGGTGACGTTGCTCGAGTAGGCTGGATCTTGCCTCGACGGCGGGCATTGGCCAGCCAGTTTGTGATCTGGGTTTTATTCAGCCCAGTGATTTTCTGTAGGCTCTCCCTTTCTTCGTCGGTGGGATATGGGTGATGGCTGTGCGTCACAACCCAGTTCTTGAGCACCTTCACGGATTCACGGGAGAATCGAGCGCCAATTTTGGGCGGGTGCTGAGGGCGCGGTGAGAAAGGGGTCACTTCCGCAATGGCTGTCATCTGCGGCGCTGAGACTTGTGGGTTGGTGATGGCAGCTAGGTCATCTTCATGAAGGATAGAGGTCGCTGGTCTATCACCCATGGTGGGCCAGGGATTCGCCGGGAAGGTAGCGCCGCCCTCCGAAGCGAGAGTGTTGGTCGAGGGTCCGAAGCTACACTGTCTCCGAAGTGCAACACAACTGGTACAATAACCCTTATATTTACCTTCTCTGATTCTCTTGCACTGGTAGGTCCATCGGGCACAGTTAGTACAAGGAGCCTCCGGTGTCTCCCACGAAAACTGAGCGGCCCCGGGAGATATCTCTTCGGAGTCCGGATCCGGGTATGTTGGGATATCAACTTCCTGTTGTAGCTGGGTAGATTCATAATGTTGAAGTGCCCAGTAGGACCAATCGTCCCCTTCGACATCGCCAAAGACGAGCCCCATTTCCTCTGATAGGTCCGGGGCTAGGGCCGGGACGACATCTGTGGGATTCTCCGCGCCCTCGGCAGTCGTCGGTAAGTCAAAGCCTGTACTGGCAGCAGCGGCATCCCAATTTACGAAATCCATGATATCACAGTCTTCGTTCAGGTCCTCCGGGATTGTTGTCATTCAAAGGGCACAAGGACATGTGGGCAGTCACAGACTGCCTTATTAGGAGCTCGCACCGGCTGAGCAGCCCACCACGATCAGGAATAAACACGAAGGGCGTCCTGTGGACACGCGACTCACCAGACCGGGGCGCAATCGGACGAGTCTGCATACAAGTATATAATGAAAGCCGAAGAGAACGAGCCGATGAGTAACGGGCTAGTTCGCAATTTTAAAAGGCCAGATGTCCAAGGGTGGATGGAGACGAACCATGGACTTCTAGTGTAAGTGGTTCATCCAGCGATAGGCAAGGCAACTAACTAGTACAGATAGCGGTCAGCATTCGATGATGGCCTTGGCGGCTGTTCAAGGAGGTAAATCGCTAGGATAGATGACTGATTCAGACGGCGTAACTACGCTGCAGTAGTACTGAAGTGTCTACGCAGGAGACGGCTCCTCTCGAAAGAGTCATACTCTCAACTCATATTTGGTAATAGAGACGCATCTCAATCAAGAGAGACGCAGGGATCTGCCCACCGTCATCGTGGGGTGTGAGCATTTGTGGAGTCGTGCGCCCTTGGATTGACACGCAGGGCGCTGGAGAAATGGGGCACTCCCGCTTATGCCAAGGAAGCCGAGTTTCTGTCTTAGCAGTAGCTAACATCTGTTATACTAGATCACCTGCTATAATGTTAGATCATGCTAAGAGTCTATCAGAGCCATACTACGGTGTTAGTGGCCGTAGTTCGGAGTGGGCGAGCAACCCTTGTTCCTGTTCAGGGTTTTGGAGACCGCTGGTGAACTATTCCCGACTGCAAGCATAAACAACAAGAAAAACATCACACACATGTTACATGACGTCTCTCTGCGCCGGTGACGATCCGTAAGATTGGGTTTCCAACGGTCGCCGGTGTCCATCCGGGAGGGAAACGTGACTCGACAATGCAGGAAGAGATAGCGATCAAGAATTCTGATAAAACAAGTTTGTCTAATGGCATTACGTTCAGTCGAATAGATCGTTATCGGGCTACTCGCCAAAACTGACTATTATTCGGCATGAATGTAGTTACATAGCCCACGACCCGGGAATGAGTAACTTGTTTACCTTCGCCTCTCCGGTCTGGATCCATATCTTTCGGCCCCATAGGGCTCGGCTTCGCTGCAGCTGCCTTTCGCGATCACCTACCGTCGCCGGAGTTGCTGACGGATGATAAATAGACTATCGATCCGGAGCTCTTGGTGCTCTGCGACAAGACGACCGGGACCAAATTACACGTTGAGGATAAGGGCCGTAAGACTTCTAGAAACCCCACTAGACGGTCGTCGTTATTGGCTCACCCTTACTGACGACTAGCAAACCCGATTTCTTCGTGATACGACATATGCTGCACGACGCGACCAAGATTGAACCCGACCACTCTGTCGGGAACACCATGCTTATAGTCCTACCAGCTTCTGTATTCCGGGGCGGTTTCGTAACTCACACTAAATTCGTCCTCAACAGCAGGACTTTTGTCTTGATGGTATATGCAGGACTGGTCATGTTATCATGAATAAGTAGTAGAAAAGCTGTGCACTGGTAAAACTAGTCCTATGGGATCAAGAGACAGAATTGATAGCAACGTACTCAAACAGTTACGCGACGTGTCACAACTGTCCCTTGGACAGCGTCACCTGATAATAGAAGTCCTAGATATAAGCGGTAAAGTCGCTTCTTGAGACAAGCGATAACCTACCCCGCGCTTGATTCATGAGGCTTGTAGTGGCTTCATTGCTCTTTTTTACTCATGATCCGGATTTCGGGAAAGGGGCCAGTCCGCCAAAAAGTCTTATTGTTAATGCAATGTATGTACTACATTCTAAGCTGACGACGAGTATTTTTGTCGTGGCTATTACAACTTCGCATGAGATATTACGTGGCCCCGAAGTAACCAGCGTGATGCGGGCATCCGGAACCGAGCATAGCCATCATATGCCTTTTCGCTGAGATCTCTTTGCATAGAGTAAGAAATGATATAACCGGTACACTTCCCAAACAGCTCGACAATCAATCCGGAAAGGGTCGCCAGGGGTGCAGCACGTGTCTTGGGAGAAGAGGTTACCTATTCGGGGCTTCGGGCCTTGGCTTGAATGGTAACACTCGTTTAAGAACCTGAGACAGATCACCTCGAATCCTTTCGCCCTGGCTAGCCCTACCAAAGAATTATGAGCCAATTAGCAGTCGTTGCCGTTGTTTCTGAGGGCAGTCTCGGGACCGTCTTTATCACGTACGGCTGCGACCCGAATCCTACGCGGGTTGCCCGTCACTCGCTCCAATTTTGGCGCGAGGTACCATTGTGTTCACTATTGCGACGAGATGCGGTGGCCAGCGACCAAGGACTGCGTGGAAATGGCTCTATTTTGGCAAAAGTGTTGGACCTAAAAGGCGCACCCGACTGAACGACTTTACGGTGACGATATTCGATATATCTTTGAATTAGTTGCAACATTATCTACCACCTTTCAGATTTCCCAATCAGCGGCGCTGATACCCCTATCTATATAAAAGTGGCTCGATAACAGGAAATTTGGGGAAACCGTTAGAGGACTGCGTCAATGCGCGTCGACGCTCGCTGAACCATGCCTAACGCCAACCTATCGTAAAGCGTATCGTCTGAATGTGTCCCATTCCGCCGTAATTATATATATACACACACAACAAAGAACGACGAGGGCCCGCCAAATGTATGGCGGCACCACTAGCTTCTAATACATTGTGAACATGTCTGCTGCTCAAGAAGTTGGTATAATGGCGGCATGAACCTTGGGACCATCAGCATTGGGATGCGTCAGAGCCGTTGTGTTTTGAGGTCCCGGCTTTAGATAGCAATTCCCGGGGGCGTTCACCCCTTGTGCGGTGGTCCGATTCGTCCAATCGGGAATGAAGCTGACGGCGGAGCAGGTGAAGTTGCTCGAGCTGTCGACGTCGGGAAAGTTTCCGGACGTATACGATGAATAGGATGCGCAAGCATCCATGCAGTCGTCGAAGTTGCCTACGAAGAATGATTCGAGGGGGGGATTCGGCGCGTCACTATTGCAGAATATCTTAAAAGTCGGCCTTTGGAAAACTTTCCCTCACGTTAGCAATCTTCAATTACCGTGCCTATGGACTTTTCTTAAGCTTACATGCAGAAGTATATTGGGTCCCGGCTACTGAATCTGGATCCGTGCCGCACCCGCGATCGATGATTGATAGTGCAGCTAGCTTCGACTCTGCCTTATTGGCTCTGTCTGCTTGGGTGGCAGTTCCAGCTGCTAACCCTATCACAGCAATCGAGAGAGCTGCAACAAGTGCGGATAGAACGAGAACCAGAGTCGAACAACCGCAAACGGCCCTAAATGTTCTCCTCCTCGGCTGTTCTGTCGGCGGGAAGTCGCCTCGTGTTGATTGGTTATCGTAATTTTGGATCGAGTTCGTGCCGGGATAATAGCTCTTTGGTGATTCTATGAATGTGACGTTGTCTTTAAATGAGTTGAATGGATTGAGCGGTATCGAAGCAGCGCTCTCTGTGTGATTGTGATATTGAGCGACTAACGCTGGTGCCGGGTAGTACACCTCAGGCAGACTGCTTTGAGGAGCCACCTCTGGAGCTTCCTGCCACTTTGGGCGCATCAGTATGAGATTTAACAATTCCGATATATTGAGGGCACTCACCTTCTGGGCCATCAGCTATTTTACTATACGGGACTCTTTAAAGCAGCTCTTTATGATGTAAGTGTGCCTCAGTTAAATGTGAGGGATGTTGAATGAATCACAGTCAGGCTATTGTGACTCCAACTGTTACCTGTCGCGACGATATTATTTACAAGAGGAGAAAACCGAAAAGCAGGCCGTCCAAAGCCAGGAAGGATCGGAGACCCCAAAAGTATAAGTACCAAGGCCAACATGACTATTGTAGGCAATCTAGGACTTCGACTCTACGTACACTACACCACTGGGCTGAATGGGGGGCCTCATGAAGCACAATATAAGGAGTACCTGCAGACGGCACGTTTGAGGCTCGACAGGCATGTGCTTAGGACAGGGGTACTGCTTGCTGGCATCAGCAGGTGATATTGTCGCCACGGTATGATTGCAGCTGTAAGGATTCGACTTTCTGTTTCAGTTTAGCAGCTATCTAACCTAGGCAAGATGGTAGATTTAAGATGCCAAGACTTACTATTTTTGCGACGACGCGGGATATGATTCGCCAGAACAACGAAGGGCCAATAGACCAACCCCGGAATCTTTACAGAACTATGAACCTAGGACTCATACTACTCCAACAGCCTGACACCTTTTTGATAAGTTTTCTATGCCTTGAAGAATAACGTCTGGTAACACCGGTAGCAACGCCGAATTTGTGATACAAATGATACAATATACCTCCAACAACACAACAGGTGCTCTTCAGTAGGAGTTAGTGGAGAGCAAAGCCACCGTCAAGAGACGCGACCACATCTAGAATGTACTGACTCGTTTAGTCGGTAATCTCTAGATCGACGAGCCGCCTCTAGGTAACAGGGAATATCCTTAATATTCATTCACCCTAGCGCGCGATAGCTATAGGTATATGCGCATAAGCATACAGCAATGAGTTACGACGTTACTGGTTCTTGTGACGGAATACTTCAATAAATTGAAATCAAGTAGCCATTGTAGCATAACAATGAACGACGGTTATAGGGCCTGAACATGAGAGCTGCATTGCATGAGGATGAGAAAATAGGATAAATGAGGATAAAGAGTGTACGAGAATACTAGCATATGGGTCAAACTTAGTCTATGATCTGTAGTAGACTGGCCCATCTACACTATATCCTAGTGTAGAACACAATGCCTCGATATGGTATCTACGGTGTATAACTATTACCTTATAGCCACAAGAACTCCCGCGTCGCTCATTATTAGCGCGATTCAGCTATGGAAACACCGATTGTTGCGTTGGAGGCCTAGATTCGGGCTTCGACGACTCCAAGTTTATCAAAATCCCAAATTTGTCATTAGGAATCGAAGGCGTACTCATCGTTCTAGGAATCTTTCCAACCTCGAGTAGCATCACCTAGCGACCATCTTCCTCTTATTATATGCTTACAGCAGAACGTCTACTAGTGTAGATGGCAGCAAATACATGCGCTCAAGTATGTAAGCACTAACCTCGGAGTATCCATGCGTATGTTGTTGCAATACACAATCGGTGTGCAATGACTTGTGATGTAGCGCGTTACCGGACCATAACCGTACAGGTCAGCAATGAATCTGAGGTTGTGTCCTGTCCGTAAACTGCCGTAACTTTGTAGCTCTCCACTTGTATCCAAGTAGCCAAGACGTTATGCCAAGGCGTTATGCCATCCCAACTGTGGTATCTCTATCATTCAAATAGCTACATAAGTGAATGAGAATCCCTTTTGGCGGGCGGTGCGCTTGATCCCGTTCTGTTTCCTGCTTAGGAATAACGGTTAACCATTACGAAAAATCGATCGAGTCGAGAACCCTTGTGCATTGAGCTGGTTGTTGGGGTCCCGCATGAAACCGAATTGTTGGGCACGCCAAGCCGGGATCACAACAATGACCGTTGACGATAACTCTAACCTAGATGTAAGTTATCGAAAGCCAAAGACTAGGCAACGAATTCATAAGGAGCCACCGGCACTCGCCGTTCCCAACATCAACGACGATGCCGCTGAACGGAAACGAGTTCTGAACGTCCTGGCACAGCGCCGATATCGTAAGTACCTTGTGCTTTATCATCTATCGAGCATTCTCTAACTTTCATTCGAGGAGAGCGTAAACGACGAGGGAAAGACCGTGGCCCGGCTAAAAATGATGCGCTCGCTCCTCGATCCCGCCAGGATGATGATGGGCCTGTGTCTCCTATGAGAGAAGAAGCTTTGGTATCTGAAACTGCTAGTTTGGAGCAGGGCTCATCAATTCCGACATATCTAGGTGTTCTGCCGGATCCTGATTCTGCAACTACAAGCCTTGAGTCTCTCTCCGATGTGGTCGCGCAGACAAGATGGCCACTTATGTCCTTTGAGGCGCCGGGACCTAATCTTCTTCTGGAAGCAGAACGGTCTTGTCCAGACACGGCAGATCCCAACTTGTCGACTTTCTTGACAGGAACATCAGCCATAGGGGCGGAAGCTCCTTCGTTCGATTTCCTCGATACTATGGACCCCCGAGCTCTGATGAGTTGTTCATCTAGTAGTCCTTCTGCGTCTGGCAGCTCCGAGACCACGGATGTTTCTTTTCCCGATTCTTACTACCTTCCGGTCAACGAGTTAACCTTGCTGAGAGGCCTAATGCGTATTGCCATGCGATTGCGATGTAACACCACAAAAATATGGGATCTCGGAGCTGATTCGCCCTTCACCGATGGGACACACACTGCACAAACAACTCAAGAATTGCCCTTAGTGTGGAGGCCAACTTTGTCCCAGTCGTCTATACCACATCATCCTGTTATAGATTTACTACCGTGGCCAAGTGTTCGTGATCGCATCATTTTGCTCATGGGCTTACCGGACGAGGCCCGTCCACCCGCACTCGCTGGCCCTTGTAAGTTATCATCGACACTACCTGTTTTTTTGCATGGTGGGTTCTTCAAAGCTATCGTTATGCACTGGGGGCTTTCTGTGTTCCGTCTACCTGGTCACTAACGCTGAACGTTGCAGTGGCAATTGCCCAATTGGCATATGACCTCGAGGATGGTGCTGAAGGGGCTCGAATTTGGGGCGATGACCCTTGCGAGCCCACCTCGTGGGAAGTTGGGCAAACGCTCTTCGAACGATGGTGGTTCGTTTTCGACAGAAAAGTTGTCGATCAGAGCAATTACTGGCGGACCTTACGAGGCGCTCCCACGTTATGTACGAAAAGTTAAGCATTACTTTCATACTTGATATTGACTATCAACGACGGCGGTAGCTGGCTATTCATCAATCGATATCTGCCCTCTGAGCAGGAGAGTCTTCCCGCTTCGGAAAAGGACGCAGGCTTTGTCTGGCCACTCATCGGACGTAGGAACCAATTATGCACATGTATTCAACCCTATTACTCCTCTCAATTACGATACGTTGATAATGCCAGAGCGCGAACCATTTCGGGTAAACCGTCCAAGCTCAACTTTTCCTACCATCGGGCTGTTACATTCGTGGCGTCATTTAAACCGCGATGGCAGAATTCAAACATCCAGTTACACAGAGGACGAAACCACGAAATACTATTTTCGCCCCTTGACAAGATTTCGACTCCGACTTCTGATCCCTAGCCTCTGCTAGCTACTAATCTATTGGATGCACTCCCCGCACAGATGGGAAAGAACACGATTCTCTAAGCAGTAAAACCCATGCGGTGAGATGCTACATACCCGCATAGGAATGTCCAACGAATAGCATTATACTACAATAAGACATTGACGTCACATCATCACGAGAGGCGTGACCAGTATTCGTATCTTGTAGGATGGCTATACCACTACGCCGCTACATCATCATCATACCAGCAAGAGGTCTCACGCCCAGGGCACCGGTATTCTTACGACTATTGACATAATCGGAGGTGCGGGTGTTGGAATGTCTAGAGACCCCGGCAAGATAAGGGTCATCCGCTACCGAAATCAAATCTTCGAACTTTTCACTGAACGAAAATGTCGACCCCTATCAAGTATTCCAACCCTGACACGCCTGCCTGTAACTACCTGCGACTATACGCAGACTGTCTGATCACCGATCCTCTGAAAGCGATTTTTTACCTGCCGTTTGTGTGTTGTGCAAGGGCGCACCAAAACCATCGGAAGCCACGAGAAAGAGGCGAGAAAGAATCGTAAGGCACTGTTCATAGCCAACCGTCTCGACAGCCTCATATGATTGGGCTCCCCGTGCTTCGAAGCCCAGGGATCAGTGGCCTGCTGAATGGCGGCCCCCAGAAACCGGTAACCACGCTCGATCGCTCAAGAAAGACATGAGTGATAATCAAACTGGGTCCCCCAAGGTGGACGACGTCGAGGATAAAATCGGCAAGAACAAACTTGCGGATGGCGTGTTGAAAATCGCTACTTTCCGATGAAGTGATACAAATGATCAATGAGACCTCCTCGTAGATTTTGGCCGAGTGTTAAGGGATATTCCATTGTTGGGACTGTGATTGTATTATATAATAAGCAGCGGCGTTAGACAGCTTTATCACAATCTCTCTTCCACCACGTCAGCAATTATCCGTGGAATTAATGAAAGTAGTTATGGCTGAAGCATAGAGAAAAGTTGTCGAGCAATATGCCAGTATTATCTAACTAGTCGTCTATTTCCCACTCGGTCTTAATCCAAGACTATTGGACCGTCCTCGGCGGAAGATATGGTGATCCTAGGTTGAGGGCGCCCCATCGATTCCTACTCCCAAAACTAGAAGAGGAGAGAATCGAAATTTCGTTCCTTGTCGCAAGGAGTCATGATCGCAAACTACAAATTGAGACGTTGAATAGCTTAGGCAGTTAGCTACTTTAGAATGAGTATGTAGTCACTAGGCTCGATCGTAGTGAGTAAGTAACCTAGTCCAGCCATCTTACGTGGTAATGTCATGATCCTAGTGCACTGTATTTCTCAATGCCGAGACAGCATTATATCAGGATACATCTCTGAATCGTCCGGCTCAACTTAGACCGCCTGATGGGTGGCCCGACGGCTGTCGGAAGACCAGTAAGCAATTCGGAGGCAGCAACTCGGTCAGAAGCCTCTCCACAAATAAACCACACAGATGCAAAAGACCCACCAGAGGAGGTGTAGTATTAACTGTCATATTCTCTGTAGTATTAATAGTGCTGTCTATGACAGTTTATTTTTACATGTCTTCGCTATCGAATAGCTTTTTTTTAATCGCTTGTAACTTGGCCCCAAGAAATTCGAAAAAATAAATAAGCCAACATTTACATAGAATCTGATTTAAATTTGATTATGGTTATTTTTTCGAATTTTCTTTTCTTCTCTTTGTTGTTTGGCTGGCTTTTGAAGTAGGCGAGTTTCAGTGGTAGATAGCATGTGTGTGGTTTTTTTGTGGAGAGGCTTCTGCTCGGTGTACCTAAGTACATTACAAGTAGGGACCCTGGCCCCCAAATGCGCGCTATGTTTGTACCAACAGCCCGCTTCCGTTTCGACATAAAGAAGACTCGGACTATGAGTATATCCATAAGGTTACAAGCCAGTGATGTGTGATGCGCCTTTACGTCATACGTAGGGGCTTTGAATCAAATGGTCGACTCTGTGCATTAGACAATATCGTTGTCTTCGGCTCGCTCAGCGAGCATGTTGCAGTGTACCCTGATTTGGGGAACCCACCGCGAACTGCTGACATGATCATCCTCGCGCAAGGCGTGGCGTCGGCGACGGATTACTGCAACGAAACGAAATGTATGGTGACGGAGGGGGGTTCGTTGTGCCAATCGGCGCCGGCCGGCCGGCCAATCCCTGCCTGTGCCTGTCAAGTGCCATTCATTGCCTTGGTTGGCTCTGCCTGCCTGCAGCAACAGGTGGGTGCAACGGGGTGGTATGCTATCGATATACCTACCTACCTTTATACCTAAGTAGGAGTACCGAGCCCACTAACCTGCACACCTATAGGTAGCTGATAAATTCTAGATCTGCCCTGACCGAAGCCTGTATGTGTAGTGGTGATAGTAATATGATGGAGGGGTAAATGAGGGGTCTCCATAGACCATACTGTTGTACCCTTCTTAGCGTTTCATTAACCCGGGTACCAGGTATTGGATGGGCGCAAAGACAACATCGATATTGGAGGGTAGCTCTAAGACCAAAAAGCGCCAATTGAGTTGAATTGAATCCGAAGAAACGAAGTGGGTGCTACAGTAAACTGACCGGCTGGATTTGTTAGCGAGCTACCTCAAGCTGCTCTTTTTGGTAACGGATTACACAGTTACTTGAATGTAGCTTTCTACAGTAAGTCAGACGGTGCGCTAACACGCCTGCCGACATAGTGTAAGCTAGGCAATGCAGGGTACTGGATGGGGCAATGCGGAATCGGTGAATCTAACAACAAAGTATCCGAATGTTATAGGCATCCGTATTTCTCGCCAACAGGTACCTGCCTCTACTTACCTCACTTAGGTAGTTTCCGGCTGGCCAATGGCTGAAGCTCCATGGTCGGAGCTGTGGATGCCCATCCGACGCCGCCTCTTTCTTCATCCTCTGCGGTGATATTGTTGCAGAGCAGATCATGTCTGACTACAGGCAGTATACCGGTTCTGGCTTCGTTTTCTCCTCCTCTGCATTTTCCTGTCCCTTTCCGCCATTCCGCCCTCTCCTGTCTTTCCCTGCCTCTCCTCTTGTTTCACGATAGTCTCCTTATTTGGTGTGCCAGCACCAGCGTATTGTTTTCGAGGGCACAGTTGGGCCTGCCACTTCCACGCTCTTCCGAGTTCAGTCTGGCGCGGCCCTCTTTTTCTTTTTTTTGCCCATGCACGAAACCACCTGGTGAGACCCTCTCTTTTGCTCTCTTGCCCTTAACATTGGGCAGCATGAATACGAAGTCCACTCATGGCCGTTTGGGCGTTTTGATGCACTCCATGCTGTGCGACTTGTTGCCCTTGGGGACTGCTCTGAGGAAGATCCCTATGTATCCAAGAGATATGTTGCTGACTTTTCACAAGCTGGTGTCCTCTCCCGGTCTCTTGATCTCTTGGGAACTCTGCGGCTTTTGATCTCGAATACGCACCTGCAAACATCGCCAATATGCATATCAACGACATGATTGCAGATGCCGAAAGGACCGGCCAGCCGTCCTTCTCCTTCGAATATTTCCCTCCCAAGACCGCACAGGGTGTCCAGAACCTTTACGACCGAATGGAACGCATGTACGACTTTGGGCCCAAGTTTGTAGACATAACATGGGGGGCTGGCGGACGGATTGCCGAGCTTACCTGTGATATGGTGCTGCAAGCCCAGACATTTTTTGGCCTCGAAACCTGCATGCACCTGACCTGCACCGATATGGGCGAGGAAAAAGTCAACGACGCCTTGCAGAAGGCATATAAGGCAGGCTGTACCAACATCCTAGCACTCCGCGGCGATCCTCCCAGAGAGAAGGAAAAGTGGGAGGCTACCGATGGTGGCTTTCAATACGCGAGAGACCTCGTGGCCCATATCCGCAGGAAGTATGGGAATCATTTTTCAATTGGCGTTGCTGGCTATCCGGAGGGCTGCGACGATAACAAGGACGAGGAGTCGTTACTGGACCACTTAAAGGAGAAAGTTGATATGGGCGGCACCTTCATTGTTACGCAGATGTTCTACGATGCCGATAATTTCATCCGATGGGTTGGAAAGGTGCGGGAGAGGGGAATTACTGTTCCTATTATTCCCGGTATCATGCCCATCGCCACCTACGCGAGCTTCCTTCGACGCGCAAACCACATGAACTGCAAAATTCCTGAGAAATGGATGGCCGCCTTGGAGCCCATCAAAAATGATGATTCCGCTGTTCGAGAGGTCGGAAAGGTTCTTGTGGCAGAGCTGTGCCGCCAGATTATGTCCGCCGGCATTGTCCACCTTCACTTTTACACTATGAACCTAGCCCAAGCTACTCGCATGGTTTTGGAGGAGCTAGATTGGCTACCATCCTCACAGCGCCCCCGACAGCAACCTCTTCCCTGGAAGCAGTCGCTTGGCTTTGGCCGCCGTGAGGAAGATGTTCGTCCCATATTCTGGAGGAATCGTAACAAATCCTACATTTCTAGAACACAGGAATGGGACGAATTCCCCAACGGTAGATGGGGTGATTCTCGCTCCCCTGCCTTTGGCGAACTCGATGCGTATGGAATTGGCCTGACGGGATCGAACGAGTCCAACAGGAAGAAATGGGGCGAACCGAAGTCCATCGCTGATATTGGGAATCTCTTTGCGCGGTATCTAGAGAAGGATCTGGATTCTTTGCCATGGAGTGAGGCACCCCTCTCGGGTGAGGCGGTTTCGATCAAGGACGACCTCATCAATCTGAACAAGCGTGGGTTTATTACTATCAATTCTCAACCTGCCATAGACGGTGTCAAATCGACAGATCCAATCTACGGGTGGGGGCCTCCAAACGGATTTGTTTATCAGAAGGCCTACCTGGAGCTGTTTGTGCATCCAGATTTGTACGATGAGGTGATTCGCAGGATTGAAAGCAACGAGACTATGTCCTATTACGCTGTAAACCATGCAGGAAAGTTCACGACGAATGCGCCTTCAGAGGGACCAAACGCCGTTACCTGGGGAGTTTTCCCAGGTAAGGAGATAGTTCAACCTACGATTGTAGAGAGCGTAAGCTTCCTCGCGTGGAAAGATGAGGCCTATCGACTTGGATATGATTGGGCGCGTTGTCATGATGCGAGCAGTCCTAGCCGTGCCCTCATTGAGGGGATCATGGACCAGTGGTACTTGATCAACATCGGTATGTAATCATCTCTAGTAGTGTATGCCAGGTCTCATCGTTCTAACTGACTTTAGTGAACAACGATTTCCACGACACGAAAAGTGTGTTCGAGCTGTTTGCCGGGCTAGAAGTCAAGGACCTAGACGTTCCAGTCTCTGCTTCAGTTCTCCACACCAATGGTACCAATGGCACTCACAAGGAGACAAATGGCGTTGCAGCATCGAATTAATATTCCATAACGATTGAATGATTTGGCGCATTTTTTGGATCTAGGCATTTTCAACAAGCATATGGCCTGGCAGTATTGGCTGAAGGGGGTTAACTGATTCAACAAGCATGTACTAGAGGCGTTTGGGATTTTTCAACAAAAGGTTTCGGGACAGTGGGCTCATCACCTACCTGGAAACAAAACCCTCGTGGCCCAGAGGGACAGGTTAAACAAGGCTGCATCTACATCTCAACGATACCCCGGGACTTGAATTTTGAGGAGTGGTTTTACACACAAAATGGGCAAAATGGAGCAGACCTCAACCGTCTGGTTCGCAAAGAAACTTTATTATGGCCTGATTACTAGGTCACAGCTGTCCTTGGAAATAGGTCGAGACACATGTTTGGATTTTGCAGCTGCCACAGGCACCGCGCAACTGACAAATACAAGATTCCACTTCTTGGGCGGCAATTGCATGCTGCTGCACATCCAGACTAATGCAAACTTTCCTGCTCGTCTCCTCGTGACTGCTCTCAGTAGTTGATCACACATACAGCTAGACAGTATCTCATTGAAATCTCATTGAAATCTGATTGATATATGGGATTTTATTCCATTTATTATAAATCCGGATCAAGCAATCTATACAACTGCAGTTAAGTTCTATTATAATAATCATAGGTAAGTACCTACTTCAGGAGCTTGCTTCCTTAGGAGGCGTTTTCTCAAGTACTTATCTTGAACGGGGAGGAAAGCGGGTGGTACCTGCCCGGGAAAGGCTACCGAGGATCTTCCGCATCTAGGCCCTCCAGCTCCCGCGTCTAAAGTGGGGGTATCTGGCTGGTAATGACAACCTACATCATCAGTTTCATGTCGCCTCAACCTTGAATCTATCTCGCACAGGTACTTAGTTTCACACCTGTGTCAGCTAGACATTGTCTGTCCCATATGACTCCCCGACTCTCTCAGCTCGCACACCATTTTGCTAGACCTCGGCCTAATATTGGCTACATACCTACTACCACAACCTCGCGATCTAGCGTAAACTATACTGCGTCCAGAATTATGGCCTCGGCTTTGGCGGACGGGAGCAATTCTCGAACTATCCACACTGCTGCTTGTCTGATAATTGGCGATGAAGTCCTAGGTGGCAAAGTTGGTCACGTTCTCACCAATCCCCACTGAACGATATGCTGACTTTATCTATAGACGGTTGATGTAAGACGACTTACTGTGGCTGCTCTTAGCTTTGCATTGACGCGGAGGTTACAGACCAATTCGGCTTATATGGCCAAATGGTGCTTCTCTCTTGGTATGGTAAGATATTATATGCTTTTCGGATAGTTCTGAGAACCATGGGGAAAGCAAAACTTTGTCTGATCCCGCGGGCGCTTGACAGAACCTGAAGAGAATCGAAACGATCGAAGATGACGAGAGTGAAATCATCGAGACTGTGCAGAGGATGAGTAATCGGTACGACTTCGTGGTTACCAGGTACGACCTCACGCAAAACCTCAGGCAAATTCTCAGCTAACTCATATCTATTAGCGGAGGAATAGGTCCGACGTGAGTAACTCTCTTATCCTACAGGCCTTGTTATTTCAGGGACTCACAGCAAATCAGACATGACGACATTACCTATCAGTCCATAGCCAAGGCATTTGGCTTACCGCTCAAACTCCACGCCGAGGCGTATGAGCGAATGAAGAAACTTAGCAAGCCGAACAAGTTGCAGCCGGACTTCAGCTGGGACGTTGATTCGCCAGCCAAGACTGCACGGCTACGAATGGTAGAGCTACCAATCGATGAATCTAAGGACTTGGAAAGTCAAGTGTTGTTTCCTCGAGATGAGCTGTGGGTGCCCGTTTCTGTGGTTAACGGCAACGTTCATATTCTTCCAGGGGTCCCAAGATTATGTAAGTCTCCAACTCATATCAAGATCTGCAAAACCGCCACTTAACCAGCTATCTCTAGTCGAGAGCTTGCTAGAAGGCCTGAAGCCATTTATCGTTGACCGGCTCGTGGATCCCGAAGGTAAAGGAATATGTCGGGTTATCATCTCGACACCGCTGCCCGAAAGCTCTGTTGCCGGATACCTAACAGAGCTTGCTGCGAAAGTGGCCCCGAAAGGAGTCAAGGTTGGAAGTTATCCTCGTTGGGGAAAGAAGAATAATTCCATCACTCTCGTTGGTCGCGATCGTGACTATCTGGAAAGCTTGGTCCCAGAGGTCTCGACCAACGTTCAGGGAAGGCGCATTAGTATCGAGGGAGAGGATGATGAACCCGAGCAGCCGTAGCTTTGGCCATAACGCCGCATATACCAGATTCACAGTGTTTCTGTTCTACACATCGGATAAGCGGAGCAGCCTACCCTTTGCTACTAGGTTTTCGTGTCCCATTAATAGATATGAATGAGAACTGGTCCTGAGATGTACGCTATCTATTTAGGGAGGCGAGGGAGGAATTCTCGTTCAGCCGAAATAGGTAGTCGTCAGAGTAGCATTGGTTGACTGCCTTTGTTTCACGTTGTGGTGACACCAGTCAACTCGGTTGGACGTCCGTCCATCTTTGGTATTTTCGGCGTTCGAACCCCTGGCGCCTGCCCCGGCGCGTGCTGTCGATGGCTGACCCAAGCGTTTTTTCGCCAAGCGCCGCCCCGGTGCCCACTCTCATCACCACGCATCACCGCGCATCATCACCCCCCCATTCCATCATCCGTCCATCCATCCGTCCATCCATCCACACGCTACAAGCACTTAACAGCCTACATCCCACCGCCGCTGGTAGTAGATACTACTTACAGTGCATCGCATGCATATTCCCCGGCCCCATTCCTCCAAACTCGAAGGTTTGCTGCAGCTTGCACTGCATACCTAGGGAACTTCTTGTTTATTTATATCTACACTATCATATATAGTAGTAGCTTACATTCTTAGTCTGCCCCCTTTTCTTGCTCCAATCTGCGGACTCGGCAGGCTTCTGTTTAGGTAATTCGACTTCTAGAAGAAAACTGAAAAAGCCAATCAGCATGAAGAATTGTTCGAGAAGGAAACGGAAATCAACGATTGGCCCACTCTGCCCCAACGTACACTAAGGCGAACGCTACAATAGCGCAGACACAACCACAGGATGGATATCGCGCTATGAACTAGGCTCCGCCGTCGTGTAAGTCGGTGTCTGTCACTCAGGGGGGAGTTTTCTCTCTCTCTCTGGTCTTGCACTAGATGCTACACTACTATGCTGCTAGCTATTCTAGTCGCGCGGACTTAGTGTATGTAATGCACTCCAATTGTTAGTCTTTGGTTTGGTGCCAAAAGAGCAACTCGGGCAATTGGACGGCTCGAGTGGGCGAGCTAGACTAATCCGGTAGCTTCTTGGTGATTAGGAAATGAGGCTCATTTCGTTCGCCTGCGTGGTATACATGTCTGTTCGGTCGCTTTTTTTTGTTTGCTACCCACTTGATACGGCAGGCACGTAGGTGGGTAGGTCAAGTTGTAGATTCTAGAGCCTGGAATCTAGATTTCTGTCGTAAGTTTGAAAGCCGGTCAGGTTAGGTGCTGGCGGACTTTTTGCCAGAGCATGTCTTTGTCCCCCACGTCTACTGCTCACAATGGAGCTAGTGTAGTGTCTGCAGTGTAAAGTGAACTACAGAGCTGTCTACGGGTGGATAGACTGATGGAGTTACACTTCACACTAAACCGGAATCGATCATTAGACCCTTGAGAGAGTGGAACAAAGCTAGACGGCAATTCCGGCCGCTCTTTCGATTGCTGGGCTCTCTTGGATGGCTGTTTACAGTTACATTGAAAATGGAGTGGTAGTAATTCTTATTGTATTTTTATCATCATCGTCATCTCCGTCTGGAAACAGTCTTCGGGCTCCCTATGGGTGGTATGATGTTGGAGAACCTTTTTATTAACGGTAATCTGTTGTTGTAAGTAGTGATATCTGGGTAGTGTACTTGAGGTTAGAAACGCGAAAGTTAGGTGACGTTCAATAGGCTTCTAGGGGAGGTTATGTAATAAGAGCTAGGTGCTTAGTTACATTTACCGCTCTACAGGCTGCTCTGCTAGTCTGCTTCAAGGCGGGACAAGTTGATAAAAAATATTAGTGTTGGATGGTGACTCGGAACGATGCAGTTCTGGTGATGTTACAATACCAAGTCGAATGTCATCCAGATGTCGTGGCCGTTGCATATGTATATCCTTGAACCAGCTATTACCTACATACGCGATGGTAGATCTCACTCTGCCTACGCGATGCCTCGCGTGACTTAGGATGGTACAGAAGCAGGACGGTTTATCTGCTCCACGGAAAGGGAGAGCACTCACATGAACATAGGTATATTAAGCATCGATAATTGCGCATGGAAATACAAAAGTCGTTACCCAAGTATAACGAACGGTAGGTAGATGCCTCGCTCGCTTTACGTCGTGTGACAGGAGCTGGTGCATCATCATTCGTCTATACCTATAGATATCTGTCTATCTCTGCATCTGGGGCTACATGCAGAGGGTACGATATATTGTGTTCGCTAAAGCACCTGTGATGATTTGCATCTGCTTTTTTTGTTGACGGATTCCGAGATACGCAACTCAGCACACCGACCAAGGCACCTCATTGGCTGCGCTGGTCTGAAGCTGTTGAACGCCGCACCGAGCCCGTACTTGTATATCGCCTGTCTGCGCTCTGGAGCGTGCCGGCACTGTAGCACCTCTATGCCTATTTTTGTGTCAGGTCGTTACAGTTGTTCTCGAAGGATTCCGACGGCGAGACTGGGAACCATCTGCGGTCCTCTCTCGGATACATGTGATGCATTTGGGGAACTGAGGTTGCATTGGTACGTACTTACTACGCTCCATGTATGCCTTGAGCAATCGCAAATACCTACCGAGGTGGTGACAAAAAAAACGGGCAGGCCCAGCATTTATCCCAGTATGCTGGGCCTGCCCGTTTTTTTTGTCACTACCTCGCCTACTACATAGAAGTACTTTCTCTGACTCTAGCGCCAGAATAGCACGAGGTGGGAAGAGCAAACTAGGTAGGTGCCGTATTTGTTCTAGCGTCACTGATCGTACTCAGTTACGGCGCGTTGCCATCATTACGCAGCCCATTTAAGCGCTAAAATCAGAGCAGCGGGTAAAGGTGCAGCAAATATCTCTAATTCGATAAGTGCTCGTATATGGATAGAACACCTAATACAGTTGAGCTCGGCGCTACATATATTTACATTTAGCTAATTGATGCCAGGAGATAGCGCACTACATGCAGGTAGGCAGGCAGAGTGTTAGGTATTACTCGAGCAAGTACCAATGTACCGGCATGCAACAAACACAAACAGGTTGGTTGCCGCCAGGGTATTCCCGGTTCCTTCCCCCCTATGCCCCTTGCACCTCACGCCTCTACCCCCTTTACAGTATCTGACACCTGGAGCAGGCCCCGAAGGTAGTGTCGCCAGTTGGTGCCAGTTATCATCGATCTCTTGTAAGGAGGTAGCAGGTATGTACTTTTTCCTATCTAGGTAGTACCTTCCCTCAATCCCTTTTATAACTCTCTAGTAGTACAAAGTTCTCTTCTGCGCACTATCTACGGCGCCATCCTTCTTTCGGACATCGATTCTCCTACTCCCTTTCTTCTGAGCTTCTGCTTCCTCTCCTTCTATTCCTTTCCTTCTCCTGGTCCCGTAACGGTTCATAGTCGTCCCAATCTCAATTACCCCCTCCCCTTTTGGTCGTGCTACGTACTGTAGACTACGCTGTCGAATCTCTCCGGCGGGACCTTTTCAATCGTCCAAGAGCCAGGCCTGTAGTGTGCCTACCTAGTGCAGCGTAGTCATACCCACATAGGTACCTGCTAGCAGACCTCAGTACCTGATATCCTTGACTTACCGGCCTAATCTACACTAATTGATCCCTGAACCACAGCAGCAGCCAGCGACCCAAGCCCGGGACAAAGTTACAACAACAACAAAACCGCTGTTCT
Organism: Xylaria sp. FL0933; assembly: GCA_022578765.1. NCBI lineage: Eukaryota > Fungi > Ascomycota > Sordariomycetes > Xylariales > Xylariaceae > Xylaria > Xylaria sp. FL0933. The sequence goes on from MU389747.1 coordinate 353,059, forward strand.
TGTTCCTCCTGTCGAGCCTCGTCTCTGCAACGCAACGCACGCAACGCAACGCAACACCTCGCCTCGCCCTACACCAGTGCGCAACGCTTCCCGCTCGAGCAACCCACGCCTCCTTGCGCCTTTTTTCGCTCCTGCTCTGCCGTGCTGTCAAACGAGGATACTGTCTGCCGTCGACGTCTCCCAGACCGAACGTCCGCCCTCGAGATCCTGGCTGGAACAAGTCTTTATCCCAGTACCACACAATGGCGTCCAAGGTATGTCGGGCATCGCGGGCTCTCCGCCTCGTGTAAATCAATTGGCAGTCTATGTCTATTGGGCCGTGCTTTATCGCTTACGTCCTGTCTCTATAGTTCCTGCGAGAGTACAAGGTGGTCGTTGTCGGTGGAGGTGGTGTCGGCAAGTCCTGCTTAACCATCCAGATGACACAGGACCATTTCATCGACGAGTATGATCCCACTATCGAGGGTATGTTACGGGTCATTCTCTGCGTCGCCGCATCGCATCGGCCTAACCTCTAATGCTTCGGCTCTTATAGATTCTTACCGAAAGCAATGTATCATCGACGATGAGCTAGCCCTTCTCGATGTTCTTGATACCGCTGGCCAGGAAGAGTACGCTGCTATGAGAGAACAGTATATGGTCAATGGAGAAGGATTTATGCTCGTATTCTCGATAACTTCCCAGGAGTCTTTGGACGAGATCCACGCTCTGCATAGGCAGATCCTCAGAGTCAAGGGCAAGCAGGAGGGCGACCACTTCCCCGTCGTATTGGTGGGCAATAAGTGTGATCTTGAGCACGAACGCGTAGTCACAAGAGAGAGTAATTATAAGTGTCTTCCCGCGACGTGCTGCTAGTTAAACTAACAAATTTCCCCCAGAGGCTGAGAGGAGCGCCGCGGAGTTCCGGTGCCCGTATATCGAGACCTCTGCAAAGTCTAGAATCAATGTAGAGGCGGCCTTCTTCGAAGTTGTGCGTGAGATTCGAAGCTATGACCGCAACCTAGGTGGTATGTCAGCGAACAATGGTCGGAGTGGTGGCGCCAACGGTCCTGATAAGATGGAAATTTCCGATGGCGAGGCAGAGGCAGGCTGCTGCTCGAAATGTGTCATCCTATAGTGTCACTCGAAAATCACCGGGAAAAAAAACGCAGAGCAACCTCAACCATCACCAGACGGTGGTCTACGTGGGCGCCAGTTCTGTGTCACTTCTATCTTAACCCACTACGATGGATGGCTTTGGCAGCTTTGACGACGTATATAAGCCTATGTCGGGACGCCCCTGCATGATATAAAAGGAGTCGGACGGATATTTCTGCCAAGTTTTACGGAATGAGCAATCACCAGCATCCGGCAGGAAGAAGCACTAGGAATGATCAAGGGATCATAGATGGTTAAGGGATTGTGCGGTCGTCGCCGTTGTTACCGTTGTCGTCACCAAGATTAACCAGTTCGGCCTGGGACGGGCAACAGAATGTTTTGTTGGGAGCTGTTCCAATTAACGAGAGATCAAAACCAGATCATGGATATCTCCCATACGGTCTTTTCATACCTTTTGTAATGTTCTTCACTTATTTGAGTCGCAGTCTTCTAGTGTTTCTTCAGTCATAGATTCACCTTCAAAGGCCATGGGTGGTATTCAAGTCAACTTCCTCTTTCTGCTCCCTTCACTTTTGTGTTGTCTTCGTTCTGTGATGTGTGCACGCCAACTGTAGCGCAATTCAATGGCATCTGGCGTCACTAATTTCACAGTGCGCTCTTATGCGGTTTGAAGGTAAGTGAATCTGGCCCCTGTGTTTGCTAATGGAAACTAATCAATACACTGTTAGCAATCTGCATACTGGTACAGAAAAGGCAAGACCGGCTCAACAACAAAGTCATTGTAACAGTTAATGAACATGTTTCCGATACAACAGGAAGTCTGTTTATGAAACATATAATTACTATATCATGCCTTAATCAAGGAACTCTTTTTGTCCCTGCCCAGGACCATCCACATAACACTTACTAACCTCAACCAGCAATCAATATTAAGACATAGTCTATCTAGCTAACAAGTTCGATTCAAAGTAGCCAGCTTTCACGACAGGCCAATATGTCTCATATGCACACTCATAGATTTTCGCACGAGTTTGATCCTTTTGGACCACGCTACAACGCCAACATTGTAGCAGCGTATTTTCAAGGCGAAGAGAGAGAACTGGAGTTTGCAACCTGGCGCCAACATTTCTACCCTGGCCAGTTTCGTTGCGACCTATGTTTCATTCACCGTCGCATTTGCAATATCGCTGACAATAGCAACCTTTATTGCTCTGATTGTGTATCGCACGGTGTGTTTTGTCTAGTTACTCCAGGCATAGAAATGAATCAGCCCCGTCCGCTCTCGACTGTCGCTCAGCATGCCTTCGAACCTATTCCAAGCGACATCATACCATCTAACATTGAAGAGCATAAGAACCTGCTGGGCTACAAAAGAATTATCAAGAAAAGATGTAATTTATGCCGGGAATACCCACGCGGCAGTAGAATTACGCGAGAGTGTAAATGGGCAGCCAACCCTGTGACTGGTGAACATCATGGATGCTGGCGTGTAAGTCAAACCTCCCAAGCCCCTATATCATTTTGGAAAATATGCTAACTCTAGCGAAGTGTGCTCGTTTTGGCTTAGTGGTAAGTACTGTATCTTTGTTCCCTCTATTCCCTTTTGCCCCAATCACGCCAATAACCTCTTTGTGACTCCTGTATGACTAACCCTGAGATAGTGCGTTGTCGATGATGTTGTGCTCCCGGCTCATCCTGATGGGAAGAGACCCAACAAGGGAAACTGGCGACGCTGCCAAGGATGCGAAATCGCGGGAAGCAAGTGTGACAGAGCAAGGCCCTGCTCGGCTTGTATCGATCGCAACACTCTGGACGCATGTGATCACGAAAATATGATGGGAAACTTCGACAGGTATAGAGCTCATGGAACTGAGCTCTATGTGTATCTCTCCCGGATGCGAGGCGGTCCGACTGGTGTCAACGTGTCCCCAGATAAGCAGTTCCCAGAGCTGTATGAGCATCCGTCCGACTACCACATTCAATATGCTCGATGGTTACTAGGCGGGCCGCTACCCCTTCCGCCAGGGTACTCAGGGCTTATTCCGGATATACCACGGCCGAGCTTTCAGTTGCGAGTTCTTAACCTTCCGATCCAAGGCGAACCACTTACTCCTCGTCCTCCCTCTCCCGGAAACGCTTCTTCTCCGGGAACTGTTCCTGTTTCTCCGAGGACTCTCTCTTATTTCTCTCTAAAAAATATTTTCTATGCCCAAGGAACTGCTCCTCCCAGCCTACAGAAGTCACTCCTCAATACTCCTTTCTTTCCAGAAAAGTCTTCCGCCCCTCAAGGAGAGTTTCCTGCCTCAGTAAAACAGTCTTCTGAGTTAATGCTACCAGGTCTAACACAGACTTTAACACAGACCTCAACACCGGCTTCAACACCGGCTTCACCACAGAGTCGCATGGTAACGGTTCCGCCAGGGACAGACCCAAAGGAAACTGCATATCTCGGACAAGGGGCCATGATCGTTTTCAATATTTCCAGGAGCCCGACACATATGGCGGATTTCGTCCCGCCGCTTGTAACTCTGTATGACACGACCGGAATTGAACCATTCACCGACGCGCATTTAAACCGTCCTGAAGGCGATCCCGAGCGTGCTGACCCTGCTCTTCTCGAAATACCGTTTCCCGCCCATCCGAATCCTCAAGGTCAACCAGCACTCTTAACCGTACCAGCAGAAAGCCTACTAGATAATATTGACAACCAGCCCGTTATGAGTTGTATGGAGCTGAGTGAGGGCGACATATGCAATCATCCCACATACGATTTTTGTGAGGATTTAACTCACGATGGCGAAGCCCCTTCCGCGGTGTGTAATGATTGCAATAACAGCAGCAGGGCAAGATTCGAACCAGCGGTAGTTGAAATTGTCATGGCAATGAGAGTATATGCCTGTGGCCCCTGCTCCAGAGCCGCCCTTGAGCCAAACAACTACGAGGGCAAGGGTTTCAGAGTCTGGGGCTTTCCTAGAAACGCCTTTAACGCCCACAAGGGTGACACAAAATCCACCAGTATGGGAGGACCCCTCCGACTAACGGGATGCAGTTGTGCTACTAAGTTGTTAGATAGACGCCTTTGCACTGCGCACCGCTTGCACCACTTCCTTGAGATGCGTGAAAAGGCGCGGAGTATGCGAGACTTCATTAATGCCACGTTCGGCCGGCCGGCATGCCCCTTTTGTCTTGACCGTGTGGGCAACGACTCTTACGGCTTCGCGGACGAAAGCGGGGCGCCAGCCCCTGTTGTCTATGCCTGTATGTCTTGCTATGGCATTGTATTACTGTGAGTCCTGCATCCACGCAATGATTCTGACCCGAATAGGAACTGTCGACCATGTTTCAGTGCTTGGCCTATAGCCGCTTGAATCAGCGAAGATTCTGAGGCGCCTTTGACGTGTATTTGGTTTCTTTATTGGTGTTTTTCTATCTTTAGGGTATGTCATGATTAACTACAGCAACGATAAGCAATAGTAAATATAAACAAGAAGTCCAAAAAACTACGCGAGATGGGTTGCTATTTGATTTGTTGATCCGTGACCCGTTGTTTTAACACGTATTTCTGTGAAAGGTGCGCAGAAAGTGTACGAGAGCAATGTAGAGTAAATAATACCAGAACTTGTTTTATAACACAGCAGGAAAACAAGGCAGACACGACAGCGGAACATTTTGACATTTCGATCAATTAATAGTCGCTACATAAGGATAGATCAGACCAATCAAAGCTCGACGGAATTCTTCAACTGTTCATGAGTGCAGGTGCCCAAATTAGCTTCACAAACGAGTCTCGACTGTATGCAGAGATTCCTTGATGTGGTACATCGATACCAGGTGTCTTTATCTGTAGTATCTCTCCTTCGCTCGCCTGGGCCATAATGTTCACCTTCCATGAGCTGACCCTGATAACGCCAATAACCATGTCCCAGGATACTTTCATGAAATTCTCGAGGGAACATCTAAATTCTACCATCCGCGCCGCCCAACATGCGAGATACAGTAAACCACCAACATCAAGTGTGATCCCATTGTTGTCGAATAAAGTCATTCCCACAGATAAATAGTCGTCGTGTCGACGACGTCTTCGACCTCTACTTCAGGTTTCAACTCCACGATTCTCGCACCGATAACTTCCAAGTCACCAGCAGAGGCTGTGAAAGGGTGTCGCCCAGATGTGCAGGGCCAAGATTGGATGCTTTGTCCTTCTAGAGCCGTCGGGTCCATCGAACCTCGGGAATAAACGCGGAGCAGCCATTCATCTAATGTTTTCCGGGGTGATGGCGAAAAGTAGTACTCGTTCTTGGCAATGGCTCTCAGGCAAGAAATGTAGTCATAGTCCTTCATCTCATCGCTAACTCCAGAGAAGGCATCGAAGACTATGGTCAAGTGTTTCAGAGCAAGGAAAGTTTTGAGTAATTCCTTGGCCCATTGAGTCCTGTGCCTCACAAACCTGTGGAAGAGTAGTGGGTGGTAGAGTTCGCGCGGGCTCACTGCCAGTCGAGTGATCTTGTCGAACGGAGCTGCGGGTAAGGCTTTAAGACTCGGCCACCAGCGTAAATGTATGAGGTCGTTGTACCAGTCTACTGCCAGAATGCGTGGCTGTGGCCGTTCTGAGACCACAGTATCATGGAACCAGTTATGTTCCCGAGGGTTTACAAACAAGGGAAAATCGTGCGTCGATATCAAGTCCAGATATTTTAGGGCTTCAAACCGAGCCTCGCGGTTCACATGAAGAATGGTCATGCGCTGTTTTTGATGGGTTGATACGTGCTTATACCACTTAGACGGGAGCTCGAAACACGCATTGGGGCTGTCGTTGTTGTTCGAGTGAGGAATTGTGGTCAGAGACAGTCGCATCGGACCACTGCGAGAGGCAAATCCCCAGACCATAAGACGCAGCTCCGGGGGCAACCAGAATCGTGAGACATCGTCGACGGTCAGCATGATGAGACTGGGCCTTGAACGACCTAGTGGTGATTATGATAATAAGAACAGAAGTTCTTGCAATAATGAGAGCCCCGACTTATGGAGATAGCATCAATTATATATAGTGAAAACTTGGCGATATTCGTGGGAGTTATGGCTGCCTGGCCTATTCAGCTTTCAGGCATCCAAGACCAAATTGCTCTAAGGAATCCATTTTCTTTATTCCAGCTGCATGTTTGGCATAAGAAAGAAGGACCTGGGAGATCTTAGCATTTGTTATCCCATTATCCCAGACTAATCATGGAAATATGTTGAACTCATTGTAGACTGAGGGATAAGCGTCAAATTAGAGTTCTCCTTTTGTAAGACGTACAATGTAAGGGTGCTTCAGTGTAGGAGTTCAAAGCCTCTACATTGGAGGCAAACTCTTGGACATGAACGTAAAGATTTCGTCCCCAGAGATTCGGACTAACTACCCGCATAGAATTTAAATACTAAATTACAAATATTGGATTAAGCATCCCAAAGATTATCATTCTACCATAGAACTATTAGTAAGTCAATTGTGATATCGTTGCGTGGAGAGTTTGTATCGCTCTGCATTATATCCAAACGGAATATTACTTATCCTTTGTCATAGGGTTGACATTGTTACACGCCTAGCAACTAAATCTTATAACTTACCGTGTTAATTATAAATAATACCTTCTAGGCAAGATCATAGAGAGTACCAACCTACTCAGTACATAATTCTTTAAAGAACAATCAAAATTCTCACCAGCACTCAAAACTCCTTAAATCCATGAGTATCTTTTACTCAGTTGTTTGACAGCTTTGGTACTTATTAGCTTCCAGGTATCTTGTCCCCCATGTCATCTCGAAACTCTTTCGCCGACGATCCAAGTGTCGTTTTTAGCAACTCATCCCCACCTGATGGCAATCAGCACACTCTTCGGATCTGCGTCAGTAATCCCAACTGTGGCTGTATTCAAAAAGCTATTTATAACATGATAAGAGCCCCTCACTTTCGAGGCATCCGCGGTGCTACTCTGAGTACCTAGAAAAAGACCCTGACGTGGCTCTTCCGTTCTTTTCTACCTCAGTCAGAGTAGGTGTAGTCGTAGTCGCTGTCGTTGATGATATCCTTACAGCTTGTCGGACTGTCATCAACTTCCTGATAGCATGACCCCCTAGACCCAGACTCCCACGCGAACTCTACCTTGTTCAAGATAGAGTCAGGGGCTGGAAGTCTTTGGAATCGAAAAGGCCCCTTCTGGAAAAATTCCAAAGCCTGCACCGTGTCTTCCTCCTCAGTAACATCTACCACAATCTCAGTTTGCTTGGGCACCGTCTGAACAAGGTACTCAAAGATGGGCAGAAGCCAAGTCATCCACTTGCCGACGGCCTCTCTTTTCCTATCTCGGAGGAAAGTCAGGAAGTTCACGGTAATCTCCTTCTCGCTATCTTCGAGCCATTCGAGAAGAGGCGGCTCGGGCTGCTCGATGATGACACCAAGTGTCACAAGGTTACCGAGGACGCTATCCCAGATTTCCGGATCCATGAGGGCCTCGGGATCGTAGGGAGTCTCTATCGGCCGTAGAACCAGGATTATGTTCCGCATTCGCTCTCGATTCCTCTCTGTGAACTGCCTCTTGAGGTAGTCTTGCCCCTGACAACGAATGTCAATCATGAAGGTGTTCCCCTCGTACAACATCGTTTCGACTTCGTCGGTGATCTGGCGACAAAGGAGAAGAAGCGCAGGCAGCGAACTCGTATGCGAAGATGGTGGATGGAAGTGGAGACTGTCGAGTCCAAGGAGCCCGAATTCATCCTGCATGCTGTGATCCGATTTATCTCCCTCCGTCAGAACTTCCTCAATACTGACTTCTTCTATTTCTTCCAAATGCGACAATTTATCTTTCCCTTTCAAATCGCTGTGGAGGCACCGAAGTTCCTCGACAAAGTCCTCGTCGATCAAGTTCTCCTCATCGCTAGCGTATCTGTCGCAGCTCTGATTCGATTGCCGAAGCGGCATCCATCCGATGGGGCGATTCTGGTAATACATGTCATCGGAACAGTCAAAGGTCAGATGTTGTGGGATACAGAACCCGTAAATATGCCGGCGAACCTCCAGAGGAATGGACAGGAGCGGACTGCCAGAAGCTGGGAGATAAGTCGACGCCATTATTTTTGTTTCTTCGTGCGTGAGAGATCACAAGGACTAGAAGACTTGGGACCTAGTTGACGAATATCTCACTCGGGCTTGCCTGACGAAATATATTCTTTAATACACAAGGACTCCGCGTTGAATACTACGTCAGGCATAAACTCTTGTCGCGTTGGGCACTTGGGACCGCCACCGACTGCGACGGTAGTCTGCGGCCTCGCCAATGAGCTTTCACTTAATATACAGGAGCCAGTCAATTTTCGGTAGTGTTCAGTACTGCAGTAGGCGAAGACGTCAGATTACTTGAGAACAACACTGTCTATCATAATACTGAGACGCCCCGTACGCTACGCGTCCATTCACTCTTTGCTAGTCTGGTTTGCGTTATATTAGGGCCATAGCTTCAGGAACATCGAAATAGCCCTTCTCTACATAGTTGCACAGAGATGTGACACACCATGTCTTCCCCAACCGTTCAAAAGCGTGTTTCAATGGTTCGGCTACGCTGTATGTGGCAGCACATTATTTCACAGACATCCTGTCCTTAGAGCTGCGCTCTGGTTTTACTTCTAGGATGAGAACTCAATAGGTAACTAGCTCTCTCGATTAACCGCCATAACCTTCGATGTTTCCTGTCCTGTATTGTGCATGCTGTTCAAAAGCTGTTAGCAAGACTCTGCTCGGCTCGACTCGCGGCATTTCACTTGTTCAATTGAATGGCAGCAATTAGAAGCTTCCGGCCATTTTCGTAGTTGAATAGACCTGCCTGCGACACCTAACACATGAACGACAACGGAACCTAACTGGAATTTGGTTCCCCTCTTTCTTCTTTTCGTCCCCTTCTATGAATGTTAACTATCGGTGCCTAGGTGGCAATGAGCCAACTTGAGTCGCGCTATGAACATTCGAGTGCCGCTGGATGCCGTTGCGATTCATACTGGACCTAAGAAAAGAAAAGAGTAATAATAACTGTTCTACGGGTTGCCTGCAGTTACCACTGTTCTCCCGCTTTGTACCTGTCACGCCCTATGCAACTGATGTAAAGAGTTATATACTTCGTGGTTGTCGTACTAGGCCTAGCTGAGTTAGCCTGGTGTAACCTTTGCCAATTCCTAAGCATATCCTAACGACAGGGGTCGGGTACCGCCCAAGATCTAGATCGTCGAGTTGGCGTAACAAGACGAGCGTCTACGGTCAGATGCTATTGAAGTAGACTTTGCAGTATGGGAAACACAATTCTAGAGTATCAATTAGTTGTCAATTTTAGGTACTTGCCCCCACGACACGATATAGGGTCGTCCTATGCAGAGATGCAACTTATCCAAACATACCTAATCCCCTTATTCTATTCAATTTCCGTACGCCATGCTCTCTAACCCGGACAAAAGCTGTGGCCTATAATTTCCCTTCTCTTCCAGCCACTGTTCCATCCTATCCATGCCATAGAGTCCGATACCCGCAATATTAAAATCATCAACCTCCGCAGGAGAGATCTGCGGCAACATCTGCTCTAGCCCAACCAAAGATACAAGCAGCGGGTTCTTCCCTCCACTGAGCTCCCTCGTCCATGAATACGCCGAAGGCGCATCCCACAGGGCCTTGCGCATCGTGCTGGGGAGACGGCCGGGACACTCTGACCAGCCGCGCTTGAAGAACTGATAGACTTCCTGCACGACGTTCGCGGCTTGCCAGGTGCGCCGTACGCTCTCGGCGACGATCCAGGCTCGCCACATGGCCTTATGAGAGGAAACGGTGTTGTCTCCTGTGATATTAGAGACATCGGGGGATAGATTGACATCAAAGGGCGAGGATACTAGGAAGAGCTCGGGACGACCTAAGTTCTCCTTTGCGGTTTCAAGCATCTGCTTATTCCACAGGAACAAAGTTGGTATCAAGGCCTCGGCTTGCCCGCGCATGCGGATGTCGCCGTCGAAGAGGCGGATGAGCTGGTAGCATAGCAGTGACTGTACACGGCTTAGGTGGTCGACGATGCTCAGCCCGCTGCCGCTACTATTGATGTCTAGAGACGTTGCGACAGCCTGGTCCTGCAATAGCTGTGAAACGCGATCTTCTAGAATCTGGCGTATCATGACCTCGTTGTCCCGCGTCTTACCCAAATACATGGCCATCGCCGTGTACGCGTCTTGGGTGTGTCGCGGCATGTGGAAAGAGTATAGTTCACGGTGGTGAAGGGCACTATGACCATTCGTCACCCATTGTCGCATCCACGATTGCACTTGCTCTATGTACTGCTTCAGCGACCTTTCAGTCTCTCGCAGCGTCGTAGGAGGCGGCTCAGTGAATTCCGCGGTCCAAGTCTCGGGAGCTAAAAACCAGGCACCTCGGAGACTGACTTGAGCATCGGAAGAGGTCGTACTCTGCGGCGAGTTTCTGGAGGGGCCGGCCCCGGTTGGTAACCCAAGGGTTTCCAAGTCGGCTTCTGTCATCTGGAAGAAGTCGGACGCAGAGTCTCCTGGCACATCCAAGGGACCAGTGACGTCCGCTGACGCAGCGAACAGACTTCCGTGAAGATGTATAGCGGTGTTGTTTGGGTGCAGTGGTGGCCCCTCAGCTCCCGCTGTACCAAACGATTCTGGACGCCGCGGTGGAAGATAGACGCAGTGCAGCCCCTTCTCTAGACATCGTCGACAAGTCGGTACCTGCTTAGTACACTGGCGCTTCGCCCGGGTACAAGCCACGCATGCCCTTCGCCAAGCAGTAGGGCGTGTTGTGCCTGTAAGCGAGGTCACATCAGCTGGCATCGTATCCATGTTCGGGAAATCCGTCTATCTCTATACTAGTTTCCATCAGAGCGGCACTACTGAGGTTATGGTGGGTGAGTGACGGGCGGGAGCGGAAGCAGGAGCAGAAGGCACAGAGCCATTACCAAGATCAGGGACTCTCCAGATGGCTCAACCCGGCTACCTACCTAAGTCTGGATAGTGTATCAAGGTAGACGCTTCGTCTAGCGGAAAGCAGTCGGACAAAAGTGGATATACCTTACAGTGGGGGTGGGGGAGATATTATAAGCTACTTTGACGGCTCGGCGCAGAATTATGGAGTACATCCGCCGCCATAATCTGACGCCAGCAGTTCTCTACCACGCGGCGGAAGACACACGGGTCCCTTTAACAACCCGCGCGGGTGTCTGGCCATTGGTGTGATCCATTCCTCATCCCGTCGAACTCCCAAAGCTGCATGCCAAGAGCCCACATATGTCCGCTTTACTCCGCTGACGACCGCTTCAGCTCGTCGCATCACGTAGTTGGCCGGAAAAGCTTCGTAAACACCGAACGAATAGTATGATAGAGTAGCAGGAGAATTTGAGTATGTCGACGGTGTTCCGGGTCTTGTTCCCACAGTACTTGGATTTCCGTCACGAAATGTCATAGCGAAACTCATCTTTGCCGTACGGGAATTAGTCATCGAGACTGGCCTGAGCAAGCGAATCGTTCTTCGCAGCGCCCCCTGTCGAGCTTGTATGTCCCAGTCATGACTTCAAGCCCTGGTTTTCAGGGTGGTGGATAACGTCCTCAATGGGTACCAAGTAGATATAGATGGGAGAGTCCGAGAATGATTGTTTATAAAAGGACACAATGTCTCACGTCGAGGTGTTTCCTCTGACATCCATCACATCGCACACTTCCAACTTTACATCCAAGCTTCACGGAAAACCTATAGAAACAGAAAACCAACGACAACATGTGGGGCAAATACGCAAATCTCACGGACCAAGTTCACAATAACACTTATGCCAGCATCGACCCGTCTCGCCCGGAGTTGAGCCAGGCAGGGCGAACAGTGTTAGTCACAGGAGGAAACTCCGGCATTGGATACGGCATCGCGCAAGCCTTCCTCCGCGCCTCAGCAGCGAAGGTGATCATCCTAGGTCGCCGCAAAGAGGTCCTGGCGGAAGCGGCGCAGAAGCTTGCTGCCGAAGCCGCGGCCGCCGGGTATAAGGGGGAAGTCGTGGGCGTGCCGTGCGACATGTACGACGCTGCGGCTGTCGACGCGCTGTGGGCGCGGCTGAGGGACGACGGCGTGGTCGTTGACGTCCTCGCGCTCAACGTCGCCGCGTTCGCGCCCAAGAAGCCGCTTCTCGAGATCGGCACCAGCGAGTTGTGGAAGATCTTCAATGGCAACGTGCGCGCGCAGATGCAGATGGTGGAACTCTTCTACAAGCAAGAGGGTAAAGGGGCTTCTGACACCAAGGTGGGTGATGCCTCCATAAGTTGATCTGCCCCTTATCTCCTTACTTTTCTATCCTTCCATGTGCTCGATTTTTTCTCCGGGAAGGTTTCGTTCGAAACAGCTATGACTGATTGTTATGGATATATGTTGACTTATATCACCGCAGAACCTCGTCCATGTCTCCACGGCCGCTATTCATGATTTCTTCCGCATCGCGTCCGACGCCCTGGGGTACGGGCTGACGAAGAATGCGGGTCAACTGACCATGCAGCTGATCGCGCAGCAAACGCCGGCCGAGAAGATGCAGGTCGTCAGCTATCACCCGGGCGCTCTTTACACTGAGGCGGCTAAGGCGAGTGGCTGGACCGAGGATGCACTTCCCTGGGACCATAGTATGTTCTGTGTACCCCGAATCTTTATCACTCTATCCTGTATGAAGTGAGATCAGCAGCGGCTAATTTGAATTTTATAGTCGATTTGCCTGGACACTATGCAGTTTGGGCTGCCTCGCCCGAGGCCAAGTTTCTGCATGGTCGCTTCACTTGGGCCGCGTGGGATGTGGACCAGCTTAAGAATGGAGAGCTCAGGAAGCGGATTGACGAGGACCCGTACTTCTTGAGGGTCGGTGTCAATGGTTTGACCTCATAGCGGAGGCAAAGCTGAGGATGAAGTCACGGACATGAGAGTACGCGCGCGTCGAGGACCAAGCATTAAATTATAGATTGTGTACAGTGGTTGAGTAGTTGATATATTTGTATACACTCCACGACTTTCCAATTGGACTTTTACCAACCATCAACAACGGTTGCATGCACGTACATTCCGTTGGCGGGTCGGGCAGTGATACCTCCTTTTATCTCAACCTTCTTCTCGTCCATCTCCTCTTTATTCTTGAGCTCGAAGTGGAAGCGGCCAACCCAGCCGGCCAGGATGCAAGCGAATTCCGCCTTGGCGAAGGCCTGCCCGATGCAGCTCCTAGGCCCATGCAGGAATGTCATAAACGCGAAGTTGCTTGTGGCCCCGCCGCTCGCGGCTCTCTTATCGTCGGCACCTGTTGGCATCCATCTATCGGGGTTAAACTCATGGGCATCCGGGCCCCAGAGCATTTTGTCGAAGTTCGTCGCCCACGGTACAAGCAAGACCCTGACGCCTTTTGGTATCTTGTGGCCTAAGATATCTGTGTCTTGACCTGTCTCGCGAATTGTAATGGGCACCGGGGAGTAATACCGTAGAACCTCGTTGCACACAGCATTTAAGTATGGCATGTGATCGATATCGAGACTCGTAATCTCTGTGTCCGAGTCGACGGAAGGTAGCCTCTCTCGGATCTCTTCTCGAAGGCGTTCTTGTATCTTGGGGTATCTCGACAGCATGTATATTGCCCAGGTCATTGAGGACGCTGTCGTCTCATGACCCGCGGCAAGGAACGTCATGAGTTGATCAGCCAGGGCCTCGTCCGTGAAACCGCCGGACTCTATAGCTACAGAGAGAATGTCATGGTCTGTATGTCCCTTCGCCGCGATTTTCTGCCTTTTCTCTTGAATCAGATTGGCGCATACCGAGCGAATATACTGTGACGCTGCTTTCACATCGTCGTTACGTTGCACTGGTAGGTTACCGAGGAGCCACCCTGGTAACATCTGACTTAGGAAGTTAAGAATGATCGCTTGCCTCGTGGGCGTGAACAGTTGTCGGTATGTCCGATTGAGCTCCGAATTTTCGTCCTGAATGGCATTGAAATCATGGCCCATACCGGCGACCCCGATGATGTCGAGGGTAACCCGAGAAGCCCAATTACCGACTTCCAGCACTGCAGATCTGCCGGCTTTCTCGGGATCTGGAGAGGCGGGCTGCTTTGCAGCGTCGGCCAGTACCTCCTTGGTCATGGCTTGCACCACTTCACGGGTTTTGCTCCAAAACACGGGATACAGGTCTTTTATATGACGAAAGGCGAAGGCTGGCATGAGATTCTTTCGTTGAAATTTATGCTCATCGCCTTCGGCAAGGAGGATACCGTCGCCAAGGAGACGAGAGATGTTGTAACGCAACGCTGCGGGCTTGGGGAATTGATAGCTCTTGGTGACTAGTACTTCCGATAAGGCCTTGGGGCCGGTGACGAGCACTCGCTCGCCATTAGCAAATCCGAGATATCTCATAATCCCATCATTGGGAACAGTGGCGACCCTGTTTCGCACATCAGTCTCGTGAATCTCAATGCACGAACGAGCAGTGAACCGTGAGTCATCTTACCAATCTCTCATAGGAATCCCACTCGGCTCTTTGTGAATCCTTGACCAATGGCCGTTCCACCACGAACCTCCTGGCGGTTCCGGCAATGATCTGAGCGGGGAAAAGAACTTGGGATATAGAATCACGACCCAGAGAAGCCATGCGAATGATTGCAACAGCCAGGTCAAAATAAAGCCTCCAGTAAAGTGAAATTTCCACCATTGCGGCTGATACAAGGTGAGGAGGTAGGATCCTGCGGCGGAGGATGCGAGGATGCCCCGCGCAGGATAGGGGAACACTGCCATTGGCAATGAACAGTCAGTGCGCGTAAAGAATGGAACAAGATACCGGCAATATTTGTTTCGAGATTTATCTTCCAGTGAAGAATTTATTTTCTGGAGTGATTCCACGTGGTGCGCGGAGTCTGCCTCATGTAACCAGGTAGGTAGGAAAGCGAAAATATTCCGTATACAGGGCGTCAGTCAGCACCAACACCAGTTTCAAGACACATGGGCTGTCTCAGGCTTCAGTGACATTTATATGAGAAGCTGGGATGGGACAAGGGCTTGATCAGGAAGGGCAATGGGTTGATCGTCTACATGATGACAGGAGGGGAGACATCAATGACTCTTGTACTCGAGGACGGGGTCCACGCTAGGTACGAAATCCGCTACAATGCGGACCCCTAGATCGACTAGGTCCTAAGTCGATGTAGAGCTCCATACCCTCAGCCTAGCTAACAACAGGACGGGATTCGCGGGGGTGGGTTGTCCCGGGCATGCTCCAGGGCTGTCCAGGGGTCGACGCCATAAAAACATGCCGCCGGCACAGTCCGTCAATTTGGGTCGGAGACTTTTCATCCAGCAGCACGTGTATTCTCGGATCGATATGGCAAGGCAACTAAATACCTCTATGTACAGTACTACTGAGTATGACATAGTGAGGTAGAGGGTGAAGCATGTCAGGAGACGTCAGCCGTACAGATCCACGTTGCATTTTCATATGGAGGTATACATACATATTGTGTGCTACCCTGGTAACATTTCAACAAGCTGTTGCCTAATGTAGCTTATATTCACTACCTGCGCTACATCTCCAAGACGACCCGAGTGCAGGGTATTTAAGTACTTACATATATATGCAACATGTACAAGACACGTACATATGTACATATGTAGTATGTATTTTTGCGGTGCCGGAAATAATTGAGCTTCACGAATTCCTGTCCAATATAACGTGACGTGATCTTGTATTCTGTTGGTGTTTCTTGCTGCTTCCATCGGATCCAATGTGCCGCCGCCGGTCTGCTCAGTTGGGCCGAAGCTTGAACAGAGCTTGAGCTTTGGACGTACGTCATCTAAGGAATAACCCGAACTCGGAATCGTATAGGATTGGCGAATCAAATGACTGCCTATGTATCTGCGTATTTCTATAAAGTTCCCTTTCGCCCACTCGTACTACATATATGTTCTCAACAAATAGTAAATATTTGCTGCTTCGGTTAATTGATGATGAGACATAATTATTCAACGTGTTCCTTACACTAAGTCGCTAGGTAGCATTAGGGACAGCATCCTGGCGCCCACGATCATATTCCCCACCCCGTCTATCCAAATAGCGTATCGACATCGGTAAGTCAGTAGATTTAGAGGCGGAATCGTTCAATTATGTCACAGGGATAGTCCACTTATCTAGATGCTAGAACTTGGCGCGTTTCAATTGGTTGGATGGGTACGAGTTCTTGCGAGTATCGCTCTTAAGAAAATACGTCTTGATAAAGTTCAGGGTCCATATGGAGACATGCTGCAACTGTGTCTGGCTGACGGATGTCAGCTGCAGAGGTGCTTGAGCATAGGACTTGCGTGCGCAAGCGCATCATATACCTAGGAAAATACATTGCCAAGAGATGAAACAGCGCTTTGGGAATCGAATCCCAACTCACTATAAGCCCCCTCCTGGTATCCAAGTAGAGCCGCATTGGATCTGCTAAGGGCTTGGCTTATACAGCAATGGGTAAAAGGCTGATTCCATTCCTCTCTTTGCTAGAATCCCCAGATCGGGAGGCTACACTATTCTCTTGCTTATACTTAGTAGGAGAACTCGGCTCATCGGCACGAATTGGCTACGTAGCGTTGTTGATGACGGCGCCTGCGGAGTACCAACTCCTCCGAAGATAGCGTTATTGGACACTTAATATTGCCGTCTTGACAATATATGTACCAGGGTGCTGTAAGCTGGTGGATACTAGCTGATATAGGGATTTACTACGGCCCATGTAGGTGGGCTTCGCAGAGGGGAAGAGCAGGAGCTGGAGTCCGAATCCTAACCTCGGCGATAGTCTCTGTCCAGCGGCATCAAATGTAAGCCTACTACTACATAAATATGATCAAGCTTTTTATAACAAGATTCATTTCAAATACCACTATATCACAAAAATACTGAAAATCTTTAATTATAAAATAAGTACGTTGTAGCGCCAGGGCAAGCTGTCGCTAAATGGAAAGCTTCACCGTTACAGGTTTAGTGTACCATTTTAATACAGGGAAAACCAAAGTGCAAGGCACTTTGATTTTTAGCCTTAGTGGCCCCTGGTGGCCTTGTTAGCTCTATCGTTAACAACCTCGTTGCTTTCGCTGCCCTCGCTGCCCTCGTTAACGTTGACCTTGTTGGCCTCGTTAGCGTCGTTGGCGTCGTTGGCTCTGTTAGCCTTGTACGCTGACACAGCGTGCTGTACAGTAGGCTACTATACTATATCGTATTCGTATTCAAATATAGTGCTCGTTAGTGGTGATACTCGCTATTGTAGTACGCAAGCCACACAGTAAGCTTTAGTGTAAATATGTTGTAGTTACCTAGGTAATGCCTCGAAATAGACTCTGACCAATGGCAGCGTTGCAGAGTCCGTATGGACCAATCAGCGCGTTGCAGAGAAATTTATACTTTTGGGGTTCACCGTTAGAATTTCTCAAGCTACGCTTTCCTCCAGAAATTTGCAAATTCCTTTCGGAAAGCTACGCTTTCCAATAAGAGGACTAAAATAAAACAAAAATGTCGTCCCCTTTAGCCAAGATCGGCGTCATCTCCATCGGAGATAGTGAGTAGTATCTCTCAATGTCATCGTGTTCTTGGTTTGACAACTTGTATCGATATGAGTACCATGTGGAAGCTCTCACATCGTGTGCCAGAAAAGACATCAATCGCTCCTTTGACGAGCTAACAGCATATTTCAAAATACTTATATATGATACTCATAAACATGGGTCGTTACTTACTGACCTAATGCGTTGCTGGCAGTGGGAATGGGTATTGCGAAGCTACTGATCGCCAACGGATTTTCGGTGGCAACGAACTGTAAAGGCCGAAGGTTCGCTCTCAAATTAGCATTTCCTTCATTCATGGATCAAGTCCTATTCCAAATGAATGAGCCGAAATCAGTGCTGACGAGCCGCCCTGGGACCGTAGTGACGACACGATAGAGCGCGCAAAGAGCGCGCAGGTCGAGATCTTAAAGTCAGATGAGCATCTCGCCGAGGCCTGCGATGTGATCCTCTCGGTGGTACCGCCAAAAGATGCCGCGGCGACGGCACAGCGCGTTGTCGACGCCGTCACGGGGCCCTTCCGGCGGAGCGAGCCTCTGTATTTCGCAGACCTAAATGCAGCAGCGCCGTCCACGGTCAAGACCATCGCGGCGCTCTTCGAGCAGACGCGGGGCCAGGTGCGCTTCATTGACGGCGCCATCATCGGGGGTCCGCCGGCTCCGAAGCCCAGCGGCGGGTCAGCAGAAGCAGCAGCGGAATGGAACGTCCCTAGTATACCAGTTTCCGGACCGCACAAGATCTCCGCCATCCCGGAGTATGGAGAGAAGCTCGCGGCTACGCTCAACGTGCGGCACGTCTCCGATGACATCGGCGTTGCCTCGGGCTTGAAGATGTGCTTTGCGAGCTTGACGAAGGGGTTCACCTCGCTTGCGATTCAGTCCTTCACGACGGCCAAGCGCCTGGGTGTGCTCGATGAGCTACAGAACGAGCTGCAAGGGCTTGTCCCGGGGCATTGGGCTGCCGCACAACGTGGGGTTATCGGCATGGCGCCTAAGGCGTACCGTTGGGTGAAAGAAATGGAAGAGATCGCCTTGACTTTTGACGAGGAGGGCGGCTTTCCGCAAGATTTATTCCGGGGCGTCGCTGACGTCTACCGGGCCGTTGCAGAGGATACGGTGCTTGGTAAGGAGAAGGTTGGTAAGAGGAAAAGAGGCACGGATGTACATGATATGGCTGCAGCGATGGCAGAGGGTCTGGAAAACAAGAAGAAAAAGAACGACTAGAGATTTAGATCTTGCTCAATGGTGAGGCTCTGGATATGACATTGGCAAATGCGCGAACCGATTTGCCAACTGCAATCGAGAAGATTTACAACATAGACTTGATTGGGGGATTTAACAACTAACTCACGGATTCGAATATATGCACGACATATTCTCATAAGCTTCAAATATAGTCCGATGAAGACGATGTCCAGACTTGGCTGACAAGTTCGAAAATCAAGCTCATTCATGAATGGTCTTTATAGGACACGCATTGAAATGGAATCCTCGAGGCCGTGTGTAGCGACCCGGTAATCCTCTACCAACAGACTAAGGCTCCAAGGGATTGCTGTGAGACACCATGCACCAGCGACTGTAAGCTAGTGTCTATATAGCAGAGCCCATCGAACCCTGGCTTTGACGATTGCATTATCATCACCAACAAAAGAAGATAACAGAACATGACCAGCACCCAAATAGCCATGAGTGAAAACAAGATCGAAATCGATAACATAAGTCCATATAGAATGGTTAGGGACAATCTCTCAAGGCCAGTAAGTAAGAATGAAAATGAAGTTCGCTCAGACCAATAAATCAAGAGCAGCGCTTGAACAGTTAAAAGATAATACGTTCACTCATTACTAACGCCAAGCTCACAACTCTTAACTACCATAAACTGGTGTATAGCGGGGTGACAATCTAAAAGGGCAATGTAGTTAGGGGTTCACATGGGAAAATAATGAGTACAGTGGCACTTGCAATTTGTGATTATAGCCAGACAATGTATTTCATCTATAAGCCAGCTCGAACCAAAGTATAGGACCATAACACGCAGCCCGAAGAGAAATGATGCATTTCCAGTTTAGTTCAACATATCTCTGATTTAACCCCATTCATAGCTTACTCGATCATGTCGATGTCGTCTATCGCTTGAGCTTGAGCCTGGCCCTCATTTGCACCACTCGTTGTTGCGGCTTGCCCAGAGGCGTTTCCACCACGGTTCTCGAAGTAGTCCTCCATCTCAGCATCTAATTCTTCCTGGGTCTTTTTAGGTCGGCCATCTCGTCCCGCAGAACGTCCTGTATTCTCCCCTCCATTCTCGCGTCGCACTCCCGCTCGTCGGCCGCGACGCCGAGGTCTGGGACTATGAGAACGTCTTCCGCCTTCAGGGACGTAGCGGTCAATCCCTCGATCATTGGGTGATAGTGATCGCGGTCGGGTGATACGTTCAGCGAGTGGTCTACTGGCGGTATCAAAGGGGTTGCGTCTCGGTGCTGAAGCCTGAATGGTTAGGCGAATGGGTTGGCCTGCAAGGAAACTCGTTAATTCACAATATAGCAAGCGATGAGTGAATGAGGTGCCTACCTTTAGCGTTTGCTCCATTGAATTCATGAATCGCGTCTAATGCATCCTCACGGCTCTCGTACGTCACGAACGCGACGCCCTCTGAGCGTCCAGCCCGGTCGTACAAAAGTTCAAGTTTCGTGATAGGACCGATCTTACTGAAAAGGCCCTGCTGACGTGTGAGTATAAAGAGTCTATTCAATGTTGGCTTAATTCGCTTCTACCTCGAGATCAGACTCTGAAAGGTCGTAATGCAAGTTCTCGACCTTGATCTTCGTGCCGCGACCGTCTCTACCAGTGCTGTTAGCGGGAATGGGGCGCGGTGGTGCCATCGACCGTCTCTACTAACTGCGCTGGCTCGGGAGAACGTCTTCGGCGGGAGTTACGGCCGTGGTCTCGGGCTATATACCAGTTAGCTATTGCTCTAAAGGGTATGGAAGTTAACTCTGACTTACAGTGAAAGCCCTCGAATTTATCGTGGACCCAATCCCTACTAGCTATTAGCCTCGTCAAGCGTGATAGTGATCCATGCATGCTCAGTATAACATACGAGTCTACGCCTCTCCTATCATCTCTGGTTGACTGTCTCGTGGGACGAGAACCTTGGTTAGCTGATATTACAGGATGCGTTTACCACCACCGATCGCAGGCCGAGGCATTCAGCTGCTGTTGATAGCTTCGACGGGAGAAGCTCGAGCAGGGAGATAGCATCGATCTATGAGGGAAAGGAGAAATCCACCTGTACGTGCCGAACTGTGAGTAAGACATTGCGAGAGACACGGGTAGTGGGCGTATACAGGATCCTGTATAGTATAGCATATAGGTAGTCACGACGAACCTTTCTAACGCCATCGCGAGGATAAGAGTCGCGTTCTCGCGGCTGCCGGCCGCCAGCTCCGCCTCCGCCTCCGCCACCGCCACGTCGAGGTCGACTGCCGCGCTTCCTTGCCTGCATTTGGTACTCGATTAGTACTAACATCATCAACATCATCATCATCACAAGGCGAGAATCTCATCGCTGCAACACCTCAGGTGTTGCAGAATACGGGCTGTTGCGTACCTGAGATTCTGCAACAATCTCGTCGAGACTTCGGTCCATCTTGTTGAGTTGTGCTGAAGAGAGAAGATAATGATATTGAATGTTTGACGTTGAGAAGGAGGAATAGTCAGAGTTGCAGTTTGTCTTGGTAGCAGCTACACAGGGTCTGAGCTTCTGACGCGCGCCGTCTGATTAGGACTGTCTCCATACAGTGTAATCTGTTGAGAGGTGCTGGTTCAGGCAGCTACAACCACTGTAAGCCCCCAGAGCCATCAATATGTGCTTACCTAACCCACCTACCTAATACGTACTTACCTAACTTAGGTACAGTAAATTAACTGTGTTTTTCTATTCCATTGACAATATGTGTTCCATCAAGTATCCAATACATAATTGCCCTCTAATGTTGTAGGGACCTCGATATTTTACATGCTGTACACTCCAATATACAATTCTTCCGCTGTTGGAGTGATGATACCATTCGGGTAAAATATTAAGGATCCGACAGGTCTTTGCTAGTGGCATTCAGTACCTACTTTTATGTATGGAATGGTCTTCTCGGCTCTAGCACCAGCCCAGGCCTTGTCTCTGCACTCTGCTCAAACTGGGCAATGCCGTCGAATACTATTAGACGCGAAAGTGGGCTCGTGGAACATCGACTTTAGTAGTAAATGAGTCTTGGGTGGCGTCTTCGCTGCCATTGTTGTTAGCAAACCCGACAAATTCAGGAATAGCTCGGAGGTAAAGGCCAGTCGCAGAGCTAACTCCAAAATGGCCATTGATAACCTCGACTGAATCAGGTGGATAGCTGGGACTTGAATTGTAATCGACATTCGTTGCAACTCCAAAATACCAGTCTTTCGTCGGTGCAAGTTGTCGAGTTAGTAGAGCTTCTGTATCCGTGACTTGAGGTTCGACGCAGAAAAGGAGATATGATCCCGGTGTTGCGAGACCACTCGTTGGCTCAGCACTATTTCGCTCATTGAATGACTTGATAAACATCTCCATGTCGTCATCTTGACCAGGCAGAGAGAAACTTGTCTCTGGGTCGAGAGACAGCAAGCCTTGCTTCAACCCCCAGCCACCTCCTCCGCTCACTATGAAACGATTAGCTGCGCCAAAAATGGAGGACGGTTTCTTCGTACGTATCTTGTGCAAGCGACACTTGGATGCTAGAAGGTCTGAGAACGTTTCTCTCGAGCCCAGAATTATGTCTTCCTCCGTTTGAGAGGCGCCCGCCTTGAAGAGGTTCAGAGTGTCGAATTTCCTAGTCTCCATGACTTGGGGAGGGATGACCCAGCACCAAACACCGATTGGCCTTGGCGGAGAAGTAGGGTCCCGCTGGGCTCTTTGTTCAAATATCTTAGGTATAATGGCCTCGAGTTCCTTCGATGCTGGAGTTGCGGAACCATCTACTTCAACCTGGCGAACGATATTCCCCAAGCCAGCGACGATCCTTCTAGGCGGTGTTAAAGGCAGCAGAGGTATCATGGGCGACGTATGATTTACAGAGTCTCCTATTGCTGCTATCTGTTGCGTTATTTTCTGATCTCTCGTGCGGAGGGCCACGGACCCTTCGTTGCTAACATCCCATCTGCTCGCATGTAGGGTCGACCGCCTTCCGTTCTGAAATACGGTGTTTGCTAGGGGTAAGGTGACCTCCAGTGCACCGGTATTTCCGTCAAGGGGATTTGTCGCAAATGATACACAGGAGGCCGTGTCCTGACTAGCGCCAGCGAAGCCCTGTTCGGCCCAGAGCCCAGGAAGGATATTGTCGACTGGGCCACATAAGACTGAAAACCCCGGGCGAGGTTCGCTAAACACTCTATGCGGGCTAAGTCCATCCGTTATTCCAGATAACACGTGCAAGCTCGGGCGATCTGCTTGCGCAGTGTTCATTGGCTTGAATAACGTTTCAAGAAACACAGACATGAAACGGTCATCTTCTATCCAACTAGTGAAGTCCTTGGATGCCAGGATAGCAACGCTATTGGTCCCTGGGGCTTCATTGCGAGACTGGTTTGTTGGTTCGGAAACGTGTTTGTTAAGCTCGTTCAGGATTTGTGTCTGCGGTGTGTTAATACGACTCTTTTTCTCAGAGATGGACGCGACTCACCTGAGTTGCTTTAGGAGAAGCTGTTATACTGAGCCTTTGCGTAATAGTAGATTGTAACCGAACCTGCCTAGGAAAAAATCTATGACTACTCACACGAAATGCTCTACTCATGAGGTGACGCTTCATGATTAGACGTGGCAAATAATTTACATATTTTACAACAGAGCTTCAACTTGGATTTGAGCGTCCGTAAATGCCAGGCTTGCGACACTGTATTGCCCTAGTGCGCCGTACCCAGGTATCTAGGTAGGTACCGTAGGTGCCTGTAGGGGGTTTAGCCCCTTTTAGCCACTTCTCCGGCTGTGGCTAGTGGGTTAGGTAGGTACCTACTTCTCATCAAGGGGCGAGGTCCCTTCTACCACTCGTCTTATCATAGAAGACTACCTTGATACAGCAACTGAGCTTTTATTTTTATTTTAACATGACCCTTCAAATAAGAACTAGAATCAATGAAAGTGGTAATCCATGATAAGCACTAAAATACCAGGTGAGTTGAAGCCCAAATATTAATGTTATCAGAAGGCTAGCTGTATGAAACAGTAGTGAACAAGTTATCAGGAGCCCAGCAATATGAACACTACTAGCAATGGCCTCGTCGTCCTATGAGACTTCACACTTAATTAACTCCAACACGACCGGAACATTAATCCACACAATCACTCGCTCTCCTATCACAGTCATACCATCCTCTTGTCCATTCCCACCACTGCCAGCTGGTCGGCTGCTCACATAACTCTCGAGAGTATCAGTGCTCAATTACTTCTCAGACCGACAGCCGACTTCCTGCCAGAAGAACGACTGACAATTGTTCGGGTTAGGAGAAACACCTAAGTGAGACTGTCCCGGGCTCAGCGGACAAGGTGCGTGAGCGCCACCGGGTGGGAATGAGATACAGACAGCACACTTGCCACCATAGCAGATGGATGAGCCCCCGACGACTAGTGCACCGTCAGCGCTGTCCTGCACCGTCAAGTCACCACTGCCACCAAGCCAGCCAAATCCAGTCGATGCCGGATCGCCCATCTGGTCCTGCATCCACCAAGTATCATTTGCACCGACTACAGCATCGATGGTAGTGTTGCAAGCAGTCGTGTCGCCGCAGACGCGGAACACGACGCCGGGGTTCTCGCCTTGAACTTCATATTTCGCGTCGTAATCGTGGCCGAGATACAAGCCGCTCAATGCTTGCAGCACGTAGCAGTGGCCGTACTTGATTCCGAGATCAGAGCCGCTCTTGTTGGGGCACACAGACTCGCCGGAGCAGACACCCGCGCTAGGAGGAGGCGGGGGCGCAGCGCATGAGAATCCATCGAGGATCTCGCCGAGGAGGCAGCAAATGCCGAGGCCTAGGAGCCTGTTGGTCCAGAAAAGAGAATGCGTGGACTCGTCGCAGCAGAGTGGTTGAAGCGTCAGGGCCGATGTGAAAGGTACACAAGCCCGCTGTTGCAAGACTTGGACCTCTGAGACTGGAGTGACCGCACTGGCGAGCCCAGAAATGGGGAAAAGTGAAAGGAGAAAGGTGTTCTTCATTTTGTCAGTGAGTTTGGTGCTGTTTCTCTTGTGTGAGGGGAGCTTGCTGTTGAGTGAAGAACTCGATACAATGAAGCATCCGCAGAGACATCCGGCTTCTTTTTATACTTCAGAAATGTCCATGATTGTCCTCCCTCTTCATTCCTCGGCTTTGAAGACAACCGATCAAGCTCACCTACATCGCCAGCGCGCAAGTCCATCAAGTAGTGATCTCCACACCTAAAGGGCTGAAATATGAACCGTTGGATCGTCGGTCTAGTATCGCGGCCTACCCATCCTCGCTCCGACACATCTAGTCGCCGACTACATCTGGACGGTGGTACTCGGGCTATGAGTTGTACGTTTGTCGTGTTAGTTCACGATAAAATTCAAACTTCCGGGACACGACAGGCTGAGAAATCGAAACTGGTAATCATGAGGGCGATCAAGATGCTGAGTAACAGCTGAAATCTATTGAAACTTTCATTATTCACTTATGGTAGAGGACTCTTCTGCATAATTATGCCGACCATTTTGTATGTTGCAATACATGCAGGCCATGGCATGCAGCTAACGAAGCATATTAACCCGTACGAATTGGGGTTGACGAACCTCAAAGCGGAAACCATGTGAGCACAGGTATCAAGCTGAAACTAAAGAGAAGAGGGGAAGACACCACAACGGGATTTCGAACTGTCAACGATTTACCTAATCCGTCAGTTCCACTATTCAAGGATCAATGGCACGCATCAATTTTGCACATTAGCTAGCAGCTGAATACCTCCTCTTGGTCTCATCTACTCTCTATTTCTCTCTCGTCTATTTTGTGAATGCCAGACCGTCTTACCCCTTTGCCTCGACTGCGGTACTCTGCCCATGTGGCAGTCTCATGATCTCCTGTTCAATGAACCCTTGTTCTGTAAAGTGTCGTATAATCTTCCTATGTACAGCATCTAATTTCGATATCAGCGCCGCTTTTAAGTTATTACCGTGCAGAACCGTTATGACCATCCGATGCTGTGTGGCACAACGCTAGGGCGATCCCTTTCTCCATGGCAAGGACGTTGGGCTTCTGCGCGTAATAGGAGGCCAGGTGAATCCCACTTGTCACCGCGCGTCCTAGTGACATGTGAACATCGCTGACTTGGGCCTCAATATCAGCGCCTCTTCCAAGTCACGGCTGCATGATCCTCCAGTAGCGTACGACGCTGAGAGGCCATATTCCTTCAAATACGATGGTGTCCAGAAAAGCTATTTCGCCGATATTACCTTGTGCATCAATAATGCTAACATCATTCCCGAGAAGAGCCTCATTGGGGTACCATGTTTGGTACGTCTTACTCAAATGAATGGAGCGCAACCAAAACCACGGAGAGATTTGGAGAGCTCCCCTTCAGCAAGCATTCTGATTATTTTTTCGTAACCCGCTCTTACAGAGATCAAAGCGGAGTCACGTAATCGACCTTGTCAGACTCTATGCCGCCGTCATCTTTACGGGTATCAATTCAGTTACGTTCTGTCCAGTCCTGCTATACATTGCAAATGCTGTACGGAAGCCTACGCGCTGACGGGAGGTCACCTATGCGAGGCCTCGCGAACCACATGACCTTTCGTATTCATATTCATCATATCATAGGCATGAAGCCGAATTGCGGGATGTCTCCAATAATAGGTAAATAAAGCTATTCAGAGACTGAGGCACGCGGCTAAGCCTTCTCATGAAGGAGGTGTAGGTCCGTAGGACTCCTGTATATAGAGACTATTAGCCCTCCAAGGGACAGAGGGCCCTTCGAATGGCTAAGGGTCATTGCGCTCATAGAATATTATTCCCATATTGAGTTATTGTCCAAGCCCTGATATCAGCCCTTGTGATAGCAGAGGTTTGCTCTTGCAATTATGTTGGTCTCGTCATCAGCACCACTGTTGATCTTCTCCAAGCATAATTGACCTCTAAGAGTAAACCTGGATAAACTCTCCTTTATGGCTTACATGTAAAACACCTCCCAATAATGTTCCTTTGGTATGTTGTGGCCAGTAATCTAGTATTAGCTATGTCCAAAAGGCTCCGAGTTAGTCAAAAGGGGGCCAAAGTCTCGGCCGTGCCCCTCCAGCACATACAGGCCCTTTTCCTGATTGATACCTACCTAGGTTCCAGCGCTCTTCAAATCGATTAAAGCTGACTCCCTTGCTGCTACCTATTGTCAAGCTATTATTGTGATTACAGTTGTAGATCATAGCCGAAAAGTGACACCTGGTTATCGCAGCATCATTTTCCTATTTGAACATCCCCAGGCCTATTCCTCTCGATCTTGTCGTCGTTTGTTAATGCCAAAGAGTTATGCTTTGGTCATTAGTCCGTCTATCTATCTCAGGTAGTGGTATTGCTGGCGGCGCGTTATAGGAAATTGGACGAGGTGAGATTAATTGATCGATGTCGTAGCATCTAACGTCATTTCCTTTGAGGGACGTGGAAAATATGTAAGTGGCCCTGACGTCTTTCCCTTCGGGAACTGTTTTTACCATGATCAATGTTCCGAGCTTGATTTTGGACTTGGAGAGTGGCCTATCTTATCCTCATATACTTCACCCGCATGCTCTCGGCCCATACGTGGCGGAGACTATTATAGCCACCTAGGTACTAATGATACTGCGCGCTCTACGTTTATTTGCATGTAGGTGTACTATGGCCTGCGCCATACCCTTTCCATCATATGTCTCACGATGCTGACTAACCTTTCCCAGGTCGTGATAACATTCAGTGAGGTGAAATATATGCCAGCCTGTTGTTTGTTTCAGTTTGCCCCTATTTTTCCCTGTTGGCGATCAGAATAAACGTGCCGAGGGCGCTTTATTGTCCCTCAACTAAATTAGACTTAATCTCTTCCTTGAAAACCCAAAGACGAGCTTCTCTCAAACGTCATGGTGGTTCAATCACACTACTGCTGGCTACCGCTATGGCATCCGTACTCTACACCATTAATACAGTGGCGCTCGCAAACCGTGGCTGTCTAGCAAAAACGAAGTGCCATTATTATTAGATCTGCTAGGGCTAATTACCGCCGTCTTGCGTAGTGACTTCCAAGCGCATGATCATATGCAACAGTTTGAAGCAAAAATATTGTATATATTACATTATGAGAATTAACAGCTGCTTTAGCCATACCAATGTCTATCGATTTTCTGTACAGGTAACAGCGATGGGCCGGCTTGGCGGCCCGAGAGGGTGCCGCTCTCGGTCCGTCCCCCGGGCTACAACAGCAAAAGTACAATAGATTTAAACTTTGTAACTAAACCTCACTTCAAGCTTTCTCGGCGGACAAGATGCGCTTGCGCTCCATTTTCTCGGCGATTTCGTATTCCGAGAGCTTCGTGCGAGGCTTTGATTATTATGTTGATATGAAAAACAAGCCTCATGTAGAATATTGACTAAAGAATACTATTAGGTACTCATGCGCTAACAGTCGAGCAGGGCTAGCGTAACATGGACTACTCGGGCCCGTACAAAGTCCGCGACCCACTGCGCAATCCGTTCGATGACCGCTTCAATGTCATTGATTCAGCTATCGTCGAATTACCTTGAGAAGCCACAATGTTGAGCCAGCCGAGAGCATCAAGGTATCGATGAAGTCGATTCATATATAAAAGTCTGTGGTCGCTGGACCACAGCCGCTCAGACTGCATCATGTAATCGATTCTCTCCCTCTACAGGCTACGGCTCATCTTTTTGAACACTATGGCTGGAATGAACGTCCTCGTCGTCGGCGCATCCATAGCAGGTCCAATGACCGCGTATTGGCTCGCCGAAGCAGGAGCAAGGGTCACGGTCATCGAACGGTTCCCGTCTCTGCGAACAGGTGGACAGAACATAGATATACGCACGATTGGTGTTGAGGTTATGCGGAAAATACCAGGGATGGAGGCTGCTGTGCGAGCCAAAAAATACGAAATCGATGGCATGGGCCTGGTCCGCGGTGATGGCAGGCCATATGGAATCCTGAAACCTACAGGCAATCCCGATCAACAAACTCTCATTTCAGAGTACGAGATATTGCGAGGCGACTTGTCGAAGATCCTCTTCGACCTGACCAAGGACAATGAAAATGTCAAATATGTGTTTGGCGAGCAAGTCACGGCGATGCAACAGCCGTCTGATGGAGGACCCATCACAGTCGAATTCGCCAACGGGCTGCCCCGTTCGAGTTATGATTTAGTCGTGGCCTGTGATGGCACGACATCACGGACACGTGCCATTGGCCTCGGATGCGGCGTCCGGGATTACATGGTCTCGACAAATTGCTGGGGAGCATATTACCGCATGCCGCAAGATTTCTTAGAAGGGAGGAGTCTTGGGCTGGCATACAATGCACCAGGCGGTCGTATGATTGGCGTCGCACCCGATGTAGGAGGTAACCGAGTCTTCATGGTGTCAGCTTACCCACCTAGCGACCGTGAGGCCATGTTGCAATTCCGCGACGCTATGAAGCAAGGTGATCGGTCACTCAAACAGTTCCTCGCTCGGAGGTACGAGAATGTTGGTTGGAAGGTCCCACAGATGCTTGAGGGATTGATGGAAGCCGATGATCTTTATGCCGGCGAAATCTGTCAAGTCAAGGCACCTCATCTATACAAAGGGCGATTCGTGATGGTCGGCGATGCGGGATATGCCAGTGGTATCACTGGTGTAGGTACAAGCCTTGCGATGGCCGGTGCTTATGTCCTAGCTGGCGAGATCAGCGAGCATGGCGATGATATTGCGGCCGGACTTCGAGGTTATGAGCAACGCATGAGACCGCTCATCGACGAATTAGGGCAGCAGCCACGATTTGTCATGACAGTCATGGCCCCACAAACGGCTTGGGGAATATGGCTGCGCAACAACATTTTCGCATTTGTTCTCTGGACTGGTATTCTCGACTATATTCAGAGGTTTATGGGTAGTGCTATGCAGGAAACCGACAAGACTTTGTTGCCAAACTATGAACGATTAACTTAGCCGATGGGAGGCTAGACGTTGGAAGGGAATAGCGATACGTTTTCGAATGTCACGTAGGTAATTATGTAAAAATAACAGATCATCACTGTTGCAATCACGAGCTACTTGCTGCGATATGTCCCTAGATACTTGACCACTGAGCCACGTACTCGCGTCATATTCCAGTCACCCTGAAAGAAGGTCAACTCCAGGCTCATAGTCACTCGTCAGTCTCTGTAGAAGTATATTCCTATGTAGGACTGGCCATATCCCTGCTCGGAGATAGCTTTTGGCAGATATATATTTATCTTAAAAGTGGCTCAGTGGGGAACAATCGACAAGAGGCTCTCATCTTAAGCAGATAGGCCGGACCTTCACCTCCTAAGACTATAAGATAGCCAGGCTGTTAGGCGACTCCGGGATCAAAGAAGACTTAATTGGATATAATCTTTCAATAGTCTTTGTGGCTGTCTTGTGTCCGCTGGTCCAATCCTTGCTTATGCCCCTGAGTGTGCTGACTTAGCTAATTAGTGACTAAGCCAGCCCCTTTTCTTTAACTTCTGCTTCAATACGAAAGTGTCATATGTACATGCGGGAGACGACCTACGCCGAACTCCTCGAATTGCAACAGCCCTTAATATTCATATTTTTCATACTATAAGTATGAAGCCGTATTCGGATGAGAAATAAATGAAATTATTCCAACCGAGACATTAGCTAAACGCCGAAAGGAAGGACTTAAGACCGACGAGAATGCTATATATACAGACTGACTGGCTTTTGAAAGGCTGTAGTAGTCTTCTGCATGATCCATGTGATCATAGACTAGTGTTTCATATTCAGCCCCTGGGCAGGAAGAAAACCCCCTTTTGCATATAGTACTTCAAGCCTCAAAAGGCGACCACGGTTTTATTCTCAAGCTCAAAATGCGCTGTTAACCTCGTGGTGGGAATCGCGTTAAATCCACCTCTTGCAGTTAAGCCTATGCCAGGCACCTCTCTCACTTTGAAAATGAGATCCATCTTCCCGGCCTCGTCCGTCTCCAATAGCCGTGTTCCGCTTTGCTGGCTTGTCATTGCGAGATACCCAACGATGTGAGCATGCGGCCCCCGCGGCGTCGCAACAACTAGCGTACCATTTAGAGCTTCTCTAGCGACATACAGCTCAGACCCACGATAGTCGGCTGAGCAGATGCACCAAGCATAGAGAGGAGAGCATCGGTGTGCATCGTGTGCTTGATCAATTGCAGCGAGAATGAGGGCGTAACGCGAAAGTACCGCAGAGCCAGTATTCTTGAACTGCTCTTTGACACGATCAAGGATGTCGCTCCATCTGCCCAGGTCTACACCTCCAATAAACGCGGGTGCCATAATCTCCACGAGCTCCTCTGCTGTGGCTGCGTCGAGCCGCATTTTCCTCCTTATCTGGGCGCCGATGACTCTTCGGAGCAGCACAGACTCACCATCAAGTGGTAGCTCGCCATCAGCTCTGGAAAGCCTGGCCTTAATGTGCTCAACCGTGTCGGTAAAGCCAGTGAATATGGGAGCCCCGGGGATTCGCGAGTGCTGCATCGAGTTGCACTGGCGGTGCTCGGATGCATATGCGAGGAACAGCACGTCGACCTCGCCAGACGCACCTGTCGTGTTGCTGTTGAAGTTATAGATCTTGATGCCCCGGGATCGTAGCACCTTGAGCACTTTTTGCAGCGCAACCTCGAACGTGTCGTCTTTCTTGTAGTCGAACTCGATATTGCACATGGAAGACCAACAGCACACTAGGTCCGCCTCGAACGACGCCTGCCGGCTGCTGACGTTGAAGGAATTTAGTGCTGTTTGTAGTCTGGCCTTCATCTTGGCTTGTTCGGACCTGGGCGCGTCTATAAGCCCGAGCACGGAACTCGGCGGCACCATGCTTGTGAACATAGCAGCAAACATCTGGTCTTGTTCAGTTGGTGCCTCATCATACTGCCTGATAACGTCTGCGTTTGGGAAGATTCTCTTCACGACCTCGAAGCGAGAGGCGACCTCGGCGCGACTGAATCCTTGATCGATGTTTGCGTATTGGTGCCACTTCAGCTTGTAGGCGGCCAGCACGTATGCTACACCCCAAACGAGGGACTTGATGTTAGGAATACAGCTGTGGGTCTCTTCGAGTTCACGATCCTCGATTCCAATGCAGATGTCAGTCCCCAGCGCCCATTCCTGGAAGGTCCATGCACGCTTCCAGTACGACCACTCTGAGATCTGCGCTTCCAAGGACACGAGTAGCGACCAAAAGCTCCGACATGCACGAGACAGGTCATGGCCGCTCGTTGACTGGACTTCATCGTTCCGGGCAAATGCGTTTCTATTCAGTACGACGACCACGGCATTTGAGGCCAGGTTGCGAAAGTGATGAAACGCTTCACTGTCCCCAGACGGAAGCAATACGGCGACAGTGAGTGCACGTTCGTAGATCTCTCCCATGGCGCCGATGCATCGACCAATGTCATCTTCACTAGTCTGATCGATAGATATAGCGTCGAGCCAGATATTGACGCTCTTTGGGAGGCCAGTACCCTTGTTAAGTGATGCTAATCCTAGCCGGGCCAGACTACGGAACTTATTGATGCTGGCGAGCGGCGCGATGGTGGTTCGATCGCAACCGCGACAGAGGAGCGTGTATCGTCGGACATCACCCCAGACGTACGAGAGAGCGCAGTACTCTGTGTCACGAGGGACACCAAGCAGGATGTTGACTGACGACTCCTCAAGTTTATACTCAAATACACCGGCGCAATGTCGACAGCGCTCGAACGGTATCGGACCGTCTGTAGCTTCGGGATATCTATCTAGGGGATTCATCCTCGTCGAT
Source organism: Xylaria sp. FL0933 (assembly GCA_022578765.1). Lineage (NCBI taxonomy): Eukaryota > Fungi > Ascomycota > Sordariomycetes > Xylariales > Xylariaceae > Xylaria > Xylaria sp. FL0933. The sequence goes on from MU389747.1 coordinate 385,800, forward strand.
TATCAATGTTAATCTATGTCTTCCTACTTGTCGATTACTGAGGGTTACAAGTTGCTCTGCATAGCAAGTAGGAGCGGTGTCAGCCTAGATGGGCGGTCATTGAACAGGATCCGGGCTGAATCTAAGGCTGACTTCCTTCGAAGCGCCAATAACCCAACCCCGCGCTCTAGCCCTACAGCTTTCGAACCCGAGATCTGAATGACTACTAGCACTTCTATCGTAATAGCCCGCTCGATATCTCGACTATCATTACTTAGGTCAATGGCTTACCCAGGCTGCTCCGTGTGCATTCAGCCGCCGTTATAGCAAAGCTTACCCGCTATGCTTTTCTCAAGTCTCCTTTTTCTTTTCTGCAGCAATTTTCCTATCGTGGGAATCTGTCCCGACGGTTCTAAGCCAAGAAGCCAAGACTTGACCTATTTATCGGCAAGGGTTTTAGGCACCGTTCGAGGATCTGACTTGTTCCACCAGTGATCGTGTTCAACAAAAAACCTGTTATGGCCAGCGTAGTGGTTTTCGAGTGCTGCGGGGATTGGGCTGTAAATGGGGGAGAACTAAATAGCTAGCCACATCATTAGTCTGGTGATGCTGTGTTGTGATGACCATCCCTGCAAAATGGATATGTGTATATATAGCCGAGCACTAGAGGAAGAAAGTATTTAGCTTTGAACGACATCAAGAACCCATACTTGTCTTGACATTCGACTCATAGAACCCTGAAATGCTGTATAACGTTTCAGCCGCTGTGCCAATGAGCAGCGACATATTGTCGGTCCGAAGACTGTTCCTTGACCAGCAGCTGATGATAAGGCTACGAGCGGGGAATATATTGCATTGAAATCGCATGGGCACGAGCAACCATGGAACATATTCTCAAGGGTCACCCTCGGCGGTCTAAATTTGATCTCGGATACCGTTAATTATGGCGCAAAGATATAGCCTTGGGCCGCTCACCACAGCATGGTCACAACCGGCTTCATGCCGAGAGCCGGTATTCTCTAATTTCTGGAGTTGTTACTCTGCGAAAGCATGTACAGCTGCTTCGGGCCGTGTATGCAGCTACTTTTCAGAGGGGGTTTGCTCACCAGTAACGTCTGTCTCGGGAACTTTCTCGATTGAATGTCATGATACTTCCTACTGGGCCCCAAAAGACAACACTAAATGTTGGCCCCCTTCCTCTACACCTCCGCCAGGGGGGCCCGACGCATATACACCCAGCCCATACCTGAGTGGGTGGGGCTTCTATTCGCCCGGCCTTGAATGTCCTGAAGGATATTACAGCGCCTGCTCAACAACGCATGGAGGGCCATACAACTGGCAACCTCAGTTCCCTTTGATAGCTGGAGAAACCGCGGTTGGTTGCTGCCCGAGGTTGGTATTGTCTATATAAATTCCCTACCGCGTGATGCCCCAGACTTTAAGATTGTGATCTGACTGATGTTTGCTTCTGTGATAGCAATTTCTTATGCGGCTGGAACTCGACCGCCCAGACTTGCATCTTCACGGCTGTATCTACGAGCGTTCTCGCACAAATATGCGCTAATGGCGGACCAACGCATACTTCATTTGCAGTGCCTACGGAGTATTATATTGGCCCTGGGGCCATACAGACTGAAGTTACACTCACCAGTATCGTTCTATTTGCACCCATGTTTCAACTAAACTGGCAGAGTTCAGATAGAACGACTAGCCTTCCTGCCAACAATACCAGCACTGGTGAATCATCGAGCAGTGGAATTCCGAGTAACTCTATAGATACACATCCAGGCTTGTCCATTTCTGCTAAGGTTGGCATCGGTGCCGGGGTCTCACTCGGGGTGTTGGGAATTTTCATAGTTTTAGTGTTCTTGGTTTTGCGGCGAAGACGGTCAAAACTGCGGCTCAAACAACGACGAGTTGCTGACATACCGGCTGGTAGGTCACCAGAGCTCCAGGGCGAAGAAAAATATGAGCTACCGGCTCAACATACTCATTAGGGCTTACCCGGCGCTGGAGCATTACCAGGATGCGGGATTTGGTCACATTCAAGACAGTGAAGTAGCCATAGCCAGCAGGACAAAACATCAGGCCTGCAAGTTGAGACTCATTGACCCGGCTGTCAGAGTGGAAAGGGGAGTACGGCTGCACACAAACTCAAGCACAATTTCATGAGATTTGATTAAGAGAAGGAACGCCAAAGGCATGACTTTGATCGGGCCCTGTCTCTGTTGGCCTTCTACCGTGATTATGTCTAGTCTGAAGCTGAACAGGTTATTGATGATAGCTTTAGGGCTCTGGGATATGTGGAGGCAAGTTCAGTTCCTCATAATTAATGTTTTATTGGAAATCTCGCGTTGTAACTTGGTCACTTGATATAAACAATAGTTTAAGCGAATAATCAACGTAAATTTACAGCTCCCAGCTATAACGGGAGCACTGGTCATCGATTAAGCTTTATATGAAAACTTGGATAGAACAGAATTAAACCGAATAAACTTGATTTAACAAGCCAGAAATGGTTGAGCTGTGAAAAATCCCGGATGATTTCGATCACTTCGCTCACACAAGACCTGAGTTCTTGGTAGTGGTTCAGCAGCTCAGCCGGCAGCTGATCGCGCATCTGTACCATGCGATGCCCATTTCCGAGTACGTTGAGGCTGTTATATAATTGCAACTTGGCTTCCATTACCCGCTGCTCACAGCTACCATACCAATGGCGCCCGCATTGCAAGCGTATGTCAGGCAGAAAACCTGCCTACGGAGGTGGGCCCTTATCATCTTATAAGCAGTTTTCTGTCCTTCAATAAACTTGATTGATTTCGGACGACATACGAGACGGTGGAAGTTCCTATGTGCGCAATAATGTCGATGGTACGCAAGTGACTGCTGACTCATCGGGACGCGACTCCGTTCAGCGTCCGGACCCTACCACCGTACGGCAGCAAGAAGTAAAAGCTGAACCAACTGGCCAAAGGCCCCGGTTCAGGCCGGCCTCCGTGGTCGTGGGCACAGTGACGCTCGAGCCAGGCGCTGGGATTGATTGGTGTAAATATCTTGAAATGAGATAGTACCTCTCGCGCTGACGAGCGTGCCAAAAGAACACACAAGGGACGTTCTATTGAACAATAACCACCCAGTACATAGCTAAGATGGACCGAATACTACGTCTGCCTTGTGAACCCTCTGCGCGGCTCTCATCGCTTTAGCGAACAGAATTCTATCGTTCGGCACGCCAGTGGCTCTATATAATAGCAGGATGGACGTGAGTTCCATCTTTCAATGCAAAGGTGTAACCGCCGGGATACATATACCACTTGGCACATCTCCTTTGGGTAGCACGACCTGCATCCCAGCTGTGTGGGCTTTGAGGCGTGATTAGGTCTTGAGACATTGTCCCGAATAAACGAGATCATAACAAGATCAAAGTCTTTGGTATATGTCATGAGTATGCGATGATGCGGCGTGTGACTAGCCAGCTTAAGATGTTAGTCAGGCGGTAGTGTATTGTTGGCTCTTGTGATCCGTGTCTTAGAGTAAGCCTGCAATTCAGTGAGCTCACTCAGTACCACGAGCCTGCTATTCAGCGTTTCTGGGATCCGAGTGATAGTGGGATGAAATCCAAGCGGTGAAACCAAAATGAGTGAGAACGACCATCACTTATAATCCATAGACATAAATCATAAAAACGACCAATTACTCGCGGTGAAAGCGTTGTTGATAGTTTTCCCCCTCATAGCTTGAAATAGTATATTATGTTTTATGTAAATGCTTTTTAAGTGCCAGGGCGCAAGGGTCGACCTGGGCAGGCCTCTCGATTACCTGTTCACTGTGCCGGAGGCTTAAGCCACAGCCGATACTTAGGCGCTAGGTACACTTTAGTGGCCCTCCTACAACAAACTTGGCTGGATACGCGTCTATGATTGGCATGTGTGTATAGTTAAGCTGGCCTTTTCCCGATAGAATTGGGCATGTCCATATAAATACTTGGGTTGGCTAACTATCATGTTTAAATGGAGTTGTTGCTGCTTTACCTTGGATAGGTCCGACGCCGAACCGCACGGCACGCCAATTGCAATGGCCGATCTAACTCTCCGCAACCTCACGGCGAACCCCCTAGAGCTCAAGGTCATCGAGCGCTTTGAGGGGCAGCCCACTTCGAGTGCTAGCGTGGATGACGTAAAAAGCCTTGCCTCTAACTTGACGAGCAAAATTGGCGGTCTTTTCAACTCATCGTCGGAGCGCGTGTCGGCCGATGTTCAAATCAAGGGCGACGCCAGGGACCGTCAGGATGTCTCGATCGCGCTTAAACCTTTCGAGACCCGTACCACGGACCTCCGGGCTGCGGATCCCGGGCGTGAGGTTCTTCGCCTGACCTTTGAGTCGCAAGGCCACCGGTATGAAGTCGACGTACCGAGCCCCTCGCGAAAAAGCACGACGATGAAGAACTTAGATAGGGGACCCAATGAGTATACTGTAGTCTACATCCAGGCTGGCGGATGTCTCGCCATTTTCAGCTCCGCTCACCTATTCAGTTGGATGCAAGAGATTCGCGATGAATACCCTCTGACGGCGCTGTCTATACCCGGTACGCACAACAGTCCAACGTGTCATGTTGCGTTACCGTCTGTGCGATGTCAGGCTGTCGGCGTCCGTGAGCAGCTAGAAAACGGTGTTCGCTTTCTCGACGTCAGGGTCAACGTGAGCCAAGATGATTCGGACCTCACGCTCGTGCACAGCGCATTTCCCATCTCACTAACGGGCAACAAATACTTCAAGGATCTGGTTGACACCGTCTACTCCTTTCTAGATGCCAATCCTTCAGAGGCAATCATAATGAGCGTAAAGCGCGAAGGTACCGGGCGGGGAACGGATCAGAAGCTGTCTAAGTTGCTCAAAGAGAGATTCTACAGTGAAAAGCGGTGGTACACAGAGCCGCGGCTCCCTAGACTAGGAGAGGTTCGCGGGAGGATCATTCTCCTACGGCGGCACGTCAACGATGAGAGCTTGAACCACGAATGGGGCGGCCGTGGCTGGGGCCTAGACGGCAGCGCATGGCCTGATAATTGCGAGGACGGACGCGTGGGGAGCGGGATCGCACGTGTGCAGGACTTTTACGAGATTGACCAGAGCACGAACATCCAAAAGAAGATCGAGCTTGCGCGCAAACACCTCGAGCGCGCTGCCGAGGGCGTCTGTCACCTTCCTAGCCAAGAAGGCTACCGCAAGGACGCCCCAATAACACCGTTCTTCATCAACTTCCTCAGCGCCAGCAACTTCTTCAACGCAAATTGCTGGCCCGAAAAGATCGCGGCTAAGGCCAATCCGGCGATCATCGAGTATCTATGCTCGCGCCACGGCCGCGCCGGTAAGGGACCGGCTGGGTTGAAAGTGGGTGATGCGGCGACGGGCATCGTCGTCACCGATTGGGTTGGTCAGCGTGGTGATTGGGATCTCATCCGGTGCATAGTTGGATGGAATGCTAAGTTGCAGCTAAAGCAGTGAGACATTGGACCATTCCTCTTGATTTGCGCATCTGAGGCGGCGTAACAACTGGGTCACTACCTATTCTTCGTCAATTTTGATCATTCACAACCACGAGATCATATAGCTGTGATATGGGTATATAGACACTCAAAACATAGAAGAATCTGCCAGGTCTGCTGTATGAGAGCGCACTCTAGCATTCTTGTTATCACAAGAAGAGAAAAGAACGGGCATGAAATTATAGATATAACGTGACAACTGCCAATGTGTATCGGAACACAGGTACTCATGTATTCAGCACATGTCGGCGGCCAAGGCCTGTTAGCAGAGCCGAGGTTTCATTTCGGTTGTCCCACGTTCTCGGGGGCTCTGCTTTCGGGGTCTAGCTGCCTTACCAGTGGGGTTAACCCCTAAAATAGTAAGAAGCTTCCAGCCACTCGAATACCTGTGTTGGGTTAATACAGATGCTAGTGGATTACTTTTGCGCGCTGCATTGCAACGTCATTATTCCAATGTCAGATATATGCTACCTTTCTCATCTTACGACCTTGTAGACGTCGCTCTCTGCTTTATTTTCATCCTTAGCCGTTCCATATCTGTCTGTGTATTTGTACAACTGTTACTTCCACGCCTACAATCCCTATTACCTGCTTTGTTCTTAGTTCTTGTTGTTTAAATAGTTCGTCGTCCTCGCTCGCGGGTATCCCAATTTCAAACTCCCGCTGCGCAGGCAGACTCAGTTCCAATAGACGCTCTACCTCTTTCCCTACATAAAAGAGGGTAATTTGCATGCGCACACAACCAGCGCTATTGCCTCTCGTTCCATGGCCTCTATTGCCTTCCGAGGCCGCCTGCAAGATTAACCTGAATTTCGGGCGCAACCCGGGCAGTAGATGGCAGAAGACACTTCCCCTGCTGAACTTAAACAGCCCACAAGGAACGGGACCTCCCCGCGCAGGTTTTACTTGGGTACGTTCACTTTCTCTTGTATACACTTATTTTCTGCCAGCCGCTTTCATCATTTACTATGGCGGATAACGAGACGCCGCGCGGACGACGGGATCTCTCAGCCACGCCTCGCAATACCAAGCTTCCGCGGCCGGGGTGGAATCAACGCTATGTCTCCGTTCCAAAAACTGACCTCTCTTCAGTTTCTAGGAAGAGCAGCCAAGCCAGCGCAGTAAGCCCAGCAGCGGGCAGCGTTGGTGAGCGCGGAAATAATATCGTCAATTGTCACCGGCGTGGCTGTTCTAGTGTGAGAGCTTTCAAAAAGAAACACAAGGCCTGGACTAAGGTGAAGCCATTCTAACGACCCAGCAGGGTAGCCAGGAAAGCTACGATAGTCTCATTTCCGACACTCATCCACCCGCCAACAAGGCATCGCGGAGCAAGGGAATTGCTACCCCACAGGCATCGGAAGACAGACAATTCAGCTTCCCAGAGAGTGTTCAGCCTAAGTCTATCGGAGCGGCCGCTACTTCTCGAATCAATCAGTCTGTTGTAGAGACACCATCTCAGATCCCTAGGGCCCCAGGCTCGAAGGGCAGTTCGTCACAGCTATCGTTCAGACGTAAACCCCTGCCTCATACCTCCGCCGGCTCAGAGATGGCCGATCAAGAAGATAGGAAGGCAGCTCCGACGAGCGTAGACTCAGAGAAACCCAGCAATCAGCCACCTGGTTCGAGAGAAGACTCGTACGTCAAGATTGATGACGTCTCACCACGGAATACAGATAACGGAGAATCTGGTGGGGACCGATCATCATCAAAAACAAATGGCTCCACGGTAAACGGTCATAGGGAGCTCGATAACAGTCAAACCCGTGGTGATGATGACCACAAGCATCAGGACGATGACGACTCATACCCCGACCTCGACGATATGGGCATGGAAGAGATCCACCGACCTCCGCCTCGTAGTCCCAATGGCGGTATAAGATGGGCACCGTGGAACGTACCTTTCAAACGGCGCGGTCAGACTCTAGTTGTTTTAATTCATTCATTGAGCATAGTCGCAACAGTATCTCTTTTCTTCGCATTCTGCGCCAACCCATTCGCCTGGCCTCTCCTCCTGATTTATCTGCTACACGTGCTCAGCTCTAAAGCAGCGACAGACGGCTCCCTCAAGTACAGGTCCGAGTGGCTTCGCAAGAGCTATATTTGGCGTTTCTTTGCCGACTACTTCCCGGCCAGACTGCATAAGACGCACGAGCTACCTGCGACGCGCAAGTACATATTTGGATATCACCCCCACGGTATAATTTCTCACGGGGCGTGGGCAGCCTTTGCCACCGACGCACTTGGGTTTTCCGAGAAATTCCCAGGAATTACCAATAGTCTATTAACATTAGACTCTAACTTTCGAATTCCTTTCTACCGCGAATATGTACTAGGTATGGGCGTGCGATCGGTTTCAAAAGAGTCCATAGTCAACATTCTCAGCAAAGGCGGACTGGATGGTGAAGGTATGGGTCGCGCTGTCACTGTTGTCGTCGGAGGAGCCCGAGAATCCCTAGAGGCGCAACCGGGGATGATGCGCTTGATATTGAGAGAGCGCAAGGGCTTCATTAAGCTGGCCGTCCGCTGCGGCGCCGACATTGTGCCTGTTCTGGCTTTTGGCGAGAATGACCTATACGACCAACTGCAACCCCAAGAACATCCCTTCATGCACAGAATACAGATGTTTGTCCTCAAGGTGTGGAAATTTACCTTACCTTTCTTGCATGGGCGGGGCATCTTCAATTATGACGTGGGCCTCATGCCATATCGACGACCACTTAACATTGTGGTCGGAGCTCCCATCAAAGTGCGCCAGTCTTCCTCAGTGGATCCTGAGGAGATCAACAGGCTACATGGCCTGTATGTGGCGGAGCTGGAGAAACTCTGGGATCGATACAAAGACGAGTTCGCGCCGGATAGGAAAGAGGAAATGCAGATTTTGCCCTAATGAGCGGACTTTTACATACCACTGGTTTAAATAATAGAAAGAGGTTTACGGTAGCGAGACTAGAATCGAGAACTCTGGATGGCGGGCGTACTAGAGAACAACAACACATTGAATAAGGACATAGCTATTGGATTCCTAAAACAAGCGCTTCTGAGTCCCTTCTGTGCAAGCTGAAGTATTGGATGCTGATTCCCGTGAATATTCAAGATCAGATTTCTACTTAATACTATGTGAGCCTGGGTGGAGGCAATGCTAGTCGATTGCGAGGTGACGGGTCAGGTAACGGGATGATGACGAGCTATTGGGGAGTTCGAAGGCTCCCCGGTACAGCTGGAGGAGCAAAGTTGAAAAGGGGGTGTCAAGGTATTATAGTGAAAGATGAGGTCTGAATCGGTAATTGAAGAAACGCGAGTATGCCATTTTAACAGAGGGAAGAAACTAAGGTCTGTTTGCGACAGACTATGAGAATAGATGAAAAAGTAGTTCTCGGTGGTGGTTAGTTGGCACTGAAGTTTCTTGTGTTAAACTACCTCTACCGAGGGCGGTGTCTAATGTAAGAGACAATCAGGGTTTAAGGTATTAGATTGGTGATGCATAAGTCGACGTTTGGCCTGCTATAGTGGAGACCAAGACACAAAAAGATGTCTCAGAATTCAAGGCTACTAAGCTAACTACTTACTTAGTCCTGTATATAATTGGCCAGGCCATCACACTGAGGTCATGACTTTTCCGGAATATATATACTCATTCTTTCATCATTCCTTCACTGACCGCACTTAACTGAGGCATTGTTCGATCGATCTGATCATCGTGATTCATGGGAGTAGCCGTGCTTTCCAGGCGCACTTCCAATTCTCCAGGGGCCTTTTTTTCCTTTTTTTTTTTTTGTCTTCCCTTTCTCTTTTTCTTCCATCATCCTTCTGGAAAATCTCTAACTTACTCTAGGTGCTCACATGGTAGAAATAAGTAGGCATCAATAGCGACGACTTCCCAGGAAGTCGTCGGCACTCACGGCAGCAAAGCTGGGGCCCCGGGGACGGGAGACCGCTTGAACCCCTGGCAGAACCCTGAAAGTCACTGCCCTGGCTAAACGGTCACGTCGACTCAACGAGAGGCCTCAAAGAGCTGAATCCCAAGGCGGGTGGACAGGGGTTTGCTTATAGGAGCGACCCGCTTTTCATCTGCGACAGCGCATGAGCTGGGTCCTGCCTAGGCTGTATTAGGCACTAGTATCCCCTATAGACTCTCTACTACTGCGCTCTACTGTACTGCAGCACGGTGGGAGAGGGATGTGGGCTCCTTCTGCTTTGCTTCCGAAGCCGTTTTGTCCTACCTACCTGCCCTGCCTATATAGCTGTTGTGTAAACAGATCAGCATCAAAGAGCAATATCTACTGCAGCCGTCAATGACACTGTAGAATACTCAGTGCAGTGACCAAGTGTATCTTGACCTTGATAACCCTCCCAATTGGACTCTACTTTGTGAGGTGGTAGTCGTACATCATTATAATTATTGTTATTATTATTAGAAAGCTCCTCTGGGCTCCTGCAGTCTGATCCATTTGAACTGACTCCCAAGACTTTTCCCCGTATCAGTGTCACTTTCTCCATCTCAGTCCCCATATCCCGTCTCAGCCGCGGGTCATTATTGGAGCGTCAGACTCACCATGCTTGCATCTGGTCTCTCGTGACCGCTATTGTACACTACAGTCCCTAACCATACTTTGTAATGGCAATCCAATAGCTTTGTAAATGATTTTTTTTTCCTTACCGAACCGGCACAGCGCGTGTGCAAGATCCCATCCTGTCCGTATTAATAATAAACCATGCCTCCTCCTCCCCTTTTGCCCAGCCAGCCGTCGCCGTTAGTGCCCCAGCGTCAAAGTCATCACCAACGTCAAGTTTCGAATGGTCGCTCTCTGTCCCGTCGTCCAGCGCCAGACTCTCTGTCTGTGGGCAGCGTCCTCGTCCCTCCCTCGGCAAACAGTAACGACCCGTCCAATCCTCCTTCCGCTTCTTCCGCCACCACCAGTTTCCAGATCGATTGGTCTTCCGATGGTGGTCCCTCGTCTGCCGCGTCCGCCCTACGCCGTCCCGAAGATATCGAGATGGATGCAATAGCGCCCACGGGCCACCGCCGCCGTCGCAGCACGCTGAGCGCCAGTCCAAACGCGTCTTTGCTCCCCAACGGTAGAACGGGGAGGCCACGTGCCACGAGCATAAAGAATACAGGCGATGTGGAGCCCAAGATATCGGAGGAGGACTCGGCGCTCTATCATTCGAGGTCAAAAAGCCGGGACGACGACGACTCTCTTTCGGACGAGGACCTGCATGACGACGAGGAGACTGGGTTGACGAGCAAAGACAAACGTCGAAAACGAGCCAAGCGAAGGCGGAGTACAAGGCTGGACCAGAGGATTGTACGCGATAACCTCACCGACGAGGAACGCAAGCTGGCAGATCAGAGCGTGGCCAGGAGGTTAGCCGTCAATGCCGTCTTGATAGGACTGTGGTATATGTTTTCATTATCTATTTCTCTGGTACGTTCATCGCCGTCTAAAGTTAAGTGCTCTCGCACGTGGTGCTGACACGCAGCTTGATTAGTATAACAAGTGGATGTTTGATTCCGGCCAACTAAACTTTCCTTTTCCTCTATTTACGACCTCAATGCACATGCTAGTGCAGTTTTCTCTTGCCAGTTTAGTATTGTACTTGATACCGTCGCTGCGACCCAACAATGCGTCGCACAGCTCCGACCTGGGCCGGTCACGGCACGAATCCGAGCCAGAGCGGCCCATCATGACCAAGATTTTTTATTTTACAAGGATAGGACCGTGTGGTGCAGCTACAGGCCTTGACATCGGGCTAGGGAATACATCATTGAAGTTTATAACCCTCACCTTTTATAGTAGGTCTCCCTAGTCGCTAGAACGAAAGTGCGAAAGCTAATGCGCGTATAGCCATGTGCAAGTCGTCGGCCCTGGCCTTCGTTCTACTTTTCGCCTTCCTGTTCCGCTTAGAAACACCCACATGGCGGTTAGTGGCTATCATTGCGACAATGACCGCAGGCGTGATCATGATGGTTGCGGGAGAGGTCGAATTTCACCTTGGTGGTTTTATCCTCATCATATCCTCAGCCTTCTTCTCGGGTTTCCGCTGGGGTTTGACGCAAATTCTGTTGTTAAGGCATCCCGCTACCTCGAATCCCTTTTCAAGCATCTTCTTTCTGACACCCATCATGTTTGCGACCTTGCTCTTCATAGCCGTGCCTGTAGAAGGCTTTTCGAATTTCTGGGATGGACTTCAGACGTTGAGCACGGAGTGGGGTGCCTTGAGGACGCCGTTGCTCCTTCTATTTCCCGGAACCATTGCCTTTCTCATGACGGCCAGTGAATTCGCTCTGCTGCAGCGAAGTAGCGTCGTCACGCTCTCAATCGCTGGTATTTTCAAAGAGGTCGTCACAATCATCGTGGCGGCTTTGGTATTTGATGATAAGCTCACACCTATTAATATCTCTGGGCTTTTGGTCACTCTTGTCGCTATTGTTGCATACAATTACATCAAGCTGAACAAGATGCGACAAGAGGCGCAGATGGATGCTCATAAGAAGGGGTATCAGCAGGAGCAGTCGGACTCATCAACCGAGCGGGGGTTCGAGTCAGATGACGAAGACGCTGTATTATTACACGGAGAGGATAGTGATATCGAGGGGAACCACATCACCATCGATGGAGACCTGATACCCAAACCCAAAACATCAAGATCACAGGAGGAGGATAGGCAGATCCGCATAGACCGTCAGCGTGACGATTGAGAGCCGAAATGAACATCACATATTTCATTTTCATTGCATGCGGTTATACAGGGCATTTTCACAGGAAATATGGCGTGCGTATATATGGGCAAATATCGATTACAAATGGGCCAATTTCATATTCATTTAGAGTTAAGGAGCATTGCATGACAGAAGCACCGATGGGGCCTGTCTCCGATCAATAGGAAGTAACAGGCAATAGGAAATACCCGGCTTGTCGAAAACACCAAGCCATATTCAGGTTTTGCGAAAAGAATGCTTTCAGTGGCGACAATAAGAAAAGCAAGCTCCCGGAAACGGTAGACTCTGGGCCACAACTGACCCGCTGACCCGCAGAAGTGGCCGGAAAGAAAAGAGTACAGCATCAACTGATGGCTCAAAAGAAGGGATCATTAAGCAGGCGACGCGAGTGAGCCTCCGAGCTATAAAACCACTATATTGAACAGTTGTACCATCACGTCACCAGAGCGTCTTATGATGGATCTTCAACCGCGGTGCCTACATAGAGCGTGAAGATGTTATTAGTGACTTGCTTGTTTCCTAAGGGATAAGATGGAAGACTATGAATATAGAGTTAAATGTTATCTCGTTTTGATCATCTACTGCATAGTACTACCTACCTAGACGGCCTATTACTTATAGCCCTTATCTGTCTCTCAGTTAAGAAGATAGGTCGGTAGGAAGGATATTAGCTTATGAGGAAAGGTCAAGGTCATCGTATAATAAGTCAAAAACCAATATGTACATAGAATCGAACTCCTTTTTCTATGCATGGCTATGTATGCATCTATATCTGATTCTATCGGTCTCCTCGTCTAATGCTCATCGAAGGGGAGAAAGACAGCAAAGGAGGAGAGATTAGGAATGAAGGGAAGGCTGCAACTGGAGAAGATAGCACAAGACAGGAATCTATCGCAGGACCAGGCAGGAAGGATATAAATACAATGCAACCTCTCAACGAAGAAATATCTTCAATCTTTATTCTCTAATACATTACTTTGGCCTGAAGTTCACATTATTAGAGGGCCGTTCATATGTATATGTTGTACCTTCTCCGAATGCTAGCAGGTAGCTATTATAGGCTAAGCGCTTCGACCCTGCGAGCTGTAAACGCGCGAAAGGCTCAAATGAGCATAGGAGCTCCTTTTGCGCCAGTCGCTCCAGCCAGGAATCTCGCATGATTTGTACAGGTCTATCATCTCCTCTCATAGCTCTATATTGTGCTTCGCAATGCCGATAGGGCTGTTATGCGTTCATAGTCCCCGTGACTGTGAAACGTAGTGGGACTGGCACGTTTGGTTAAATTCGCGACAATATGATGGGACTCATCCGAGCAACCTCAGTCCGTCTTTCGTCTTCGCTCCAGGTTTCATGACACCACCTCCCGTGGGCCCCAAATGCGGTTCAAAACTGCCCTCACGTCCACCGGCACCACTGCCATTACCGCTGCGATTCTTATTTTTATTTTTGTTTTTGTTCTTATTCCACTTGCCACCGTGATGCTTGTCTTTCACAGTTTGAGGCTTGATCTCTGTGGTACTCTTGCGAACGACGACGGGGTGACTCTGGATATACTTGCCGTTCATCTCCTTGGCCGCAGCGAAGAATTCATCCGGGTCGCTGAACGATACAAACCCGTAACCCTTTGACTTGCTAGTCACCTTGTCACGGATAACGCGTGCCTTTTGCAGTGATTTCCACCGGGAGAATGCTTTGTACAAGCTTTCGTCTGTTGTCTCGCCCGCGAGATTACCAACGAAGAGGCGCAAGTGCGACGGATCCCATTCGAGAAGTGAGTCGTCCGTCCACTTCTGCCCGCCACCTGAGCGCACAACAGTTTTCTTCTTATCGCCTGCCGTGGCTGCAGCATTAGCCGCTTCGGATGCGCGATTAGCCGCTTCTACCGAGTATGCAGCTGCGCCGTTCGCGACGAGGCCAGGGCGACTCGGCGCCCCGGTAGCGGCTCCAGCATCTTTTGGGTCCCTCACATATGCACTCTGCCATTGCGCGATCTGCGCTGCCATATCTGGATCATAGTCATCGCTTCTTGTCTGGCTAGGTGCTGGGAAGGGATTTCGTATCTGGGGTGGAGTGGCGTATGAGGCGGCAGCAACAGCAGCAGCAGTGGGTGCGGGCTGCGCGCCGTAATAACTCTGCTGGTAGGACCCTTGTTGAGGGTAGGAATATGCGTTTTGTTGCGGGTAAGATGCACCGCTATTCATCGGCGCGCCTTGGGCGCCGTACGGCGGGTAGTTGGAGGGCGGGGCGACGGCTCCATAGTGAGGCGCATTTGCAGGCGCGCCTGCATACGTTGGTGCGCTGGAGGCTGCATAGGTAGTGGGCGGAGCGGCGGTTCGGAATGCGGGTTTGAAGCCGGACACCTTCGATGGGGGAGGACGCGGCGGGAGGGACGTCGACGAGCCTGGAGGACCCGGATAGGACATGATGAACTTTGCTGTGCGCCCAACGCGATTGTGTGTTTCTGGGCTACACGTACCTCTGAATTGGAGCTCGCTAACCCCTGGAATCTTGCTATTATCTCAGGCGTGTGTAATCGCGTTGAAGAGTGTCGTGGCGACGGAGGTTGTGACCAACAGATGGTGATAGTTGGGATGTTGATGTGGGTGTGGAAGCGCTGCTTAGGCAGTTCAAGTTGGTATGATGACGAAAAAAGGCTGAGGCTGGATAAAATGAACTAGAAGCCGCACTTATCAGATAAGTACATGCACCGAGCCACACCTGCTCACAGTTTTGTGGCTTGATAATGGCAGGTCTGCGCCCGATTAGATGAGGTACGTACCTCTCCCTCTTGGTACAGGTAGGGTGGGGGCAAAGTGGGATGGAAACGCAGTGGGGGGTTAGACAAGTAAATTAACATTGAGGGCCAAACTTGACTTCTCCCGCCCAATATTTCTGGATCAACACGATTGGTAAGTTGACTCATATTTCTTTCATATGGCAGTCGAGTCCGCAAGGTTATGAGATCTTTTATTGAATGTTACCATTGAGACGCTCAGTACGATCTAGGCTACTTGCTTTCATCAGTTGTCGGCCCTTTCCGCGGAAATCCGGGCCTCTGTCGAGCTATCTTTCGGCCTATTACAGAGTGCGTGAGCTGCCACGCTACTAATGTACTAAAATTCAACCGTCTTTCTTATTGAGGCAATTTCAATTCTCCTTAGTTGGTTGGTTGGCGAGGAACGTCTGCTTCAGATTTGTTCCAGGCTAACGCTATTTTTTGCATGGCATCTTCGGAAACCTGAGACCCTGCTGGAAGACTAATCATGCTCGCTGTGCGACATTTTCGGCGGTTTAGGTAGTTCTAAGTGCGGTTGGACAGTCTTGGTCATCTATATCCGTAAATCCCGAGGGCCAACTCCACGTTCATCGAACTTGGCAATACATATCCGACATCGCCAAATCACTTATTTTACTACTGCAGTTCCATCAGTGGACTTGTTGATGACGGCAATGACAGATGCTTACACATGTCACTACTGAGCGAGTGTTTACACTTCCGAATCTAGCTAAAGTCTAGGGATGAGTGATAAATTCTACACGCATGGCTCGTATGCCAGCCATGTTACACTATTTGAACGCCCGGCCGGAGGAACAGACTTAGGAAGGCTACCCAATCAACCCGCTGCCAGGGGTACATTGATAATCAGAGTGGGTGATGTAGTCGCGAGGTACTAGGAGACCATAACAACTCTTTTACTGTGCACCTCTCAATGAGCCGTATGCGATTTGAGCTGCATTGTTCTTGTAGGACAAGATAGATTCATATATATAGAGCTATGAAACGTAGGTGACACGTGAAGAGGAGCTCGACCACATCTGTATTGTCTCAGCTTCTTTACAATATTTCCCACCATGAGGAATAAGTTACACGGGTACTATACATTATCAGTAATACGTTGTGCTGGTATTGTAACACCCTAACAGCTAGCCTCATCTAGCCTCTTCCAGCTTCAAAACTACCTAGGTAAAACCACTCGAGCTGCGCAAGTATAGGGCTGTGACAGCCTCAGGGCCCCCTGCTTCATGCACTAGAACTTAACAGGTTGTTAAGAAGCGGTGCATAGATCTGGATGGGGCGGCGACAGATTGCGCGACAGCACCACTCTATGTGGTTTCGCCTCATGTGCAGGAGTTTATACAGCAGTTCGTGTGTTGCTTGTAACCAGCAGTGTTAAAGAGATACATGAAATCTACTACCCCTTCTATGTCATTTTAGGCTCTCTCTACTACCCACTTATAGATACAAATTGAAGCAGCTTAAAACAGCTCAATAGCGGATCTGAGTAAGCCTGGTTACACCCATGTACAACGGCGTAGGTAACCCCGCCATTACCCCCCTCTACGGCCATGCGCATTGCCTCGACAGGGCAAGAAGTGGCAGGCGTCAGTGCTAGGTTAAACGCCTGTTGCTTACCTGATCGCACGCATGTAGTACTTACCCGTGTCTACGTGAGGTCACCGGGCACTTTATCCCACTGCTTACAGTACATGCCTACCGGGTAGGTAGTCCTCTCGAGTACCTGTCCCTTGCAAGGAATTACTGCGTGTCTCCACGGTCGACGCTACCCTCGTTGCCGTCCTACCATTGATTAGCAGTTCGGCCCTGTTCCCAATTTTTTACCCCTCCATCATAGAAAAGCATCCTCTGCCCCCCATCACCACCATCATCTTCTCTTACCTTCCCCTCCATAATTTCTCCTACCAAACCTCACCTCACCTCTCCTCTATCCGCAGGCAGCTATCCATCGCCGTAGCTCCTCATCCTCCCTGATCCATTGAGCAAACTAGATTGTCAGCAAAATCGCAACCATGTCTGGTGCCGTGTAAGTCTTGGCCATGGCCCATGTCCTTACCCCTCATGACCTCAAGCAATCCGCGTCCAACCATGCATTCGGGAGTAGAACAAGCGAATGACGACCGTGGCTGTGATGGTTGTAGTTGTAAACGCTATGAAATAACCCCTTACTACCCACCCGACTATTCCGGCTCCCTTCTCGCAATGCTTTCTGCTTCTCTTTCCTCGACGCGTATCACTGAAACGGCATGGGTCCTGTAGGGCTCGTCTGGCCAACATCACCAGCTCCTTCAGTGGTGCAAGGCGAGCTTCTTTCTCTCATTGCGCAATGCCGCCTCTAGGTCCTTTCCGGTGCCATGCTAACTCTTCCAAAGTGGTGATCTCGGCCTCATCGGCCTGGCTGTCATGTAAGTTCCACTCCCCTACCAATTCCCAAATCCCGCCTCGTCACCCCGCAACCTAACCTGCTTGACTTGCTTCTAGGGGCCAGAACTTGATTCTGAACATGGCTGATCATGGCTTCACGATCGTCGCCTTCAACCGAACCGTTTCCAAGGTCGACCGCTTCCTGGAAAACGAAGCTAAGGGCAAGTCCATCGTCGGTGCTCATTCTACAGAGGAATTCGTTTCCAAGCTTAAGAAGCCTCGTCGTGTCATGCTGCTCGTCCAGGCCGGCAAAGCTGTTGATGACTGGATCGAGACTCTCCTTCCTCTCCTAGAAAAGGGTGACATCATTATCGATGGTGGTAACTCTCACTTCCCCGACTCTAACCGCCGGACGAAGTATCTCACCGAGAAGGGCATTCGTTTTGTCGGTTCCGGTGTTTCCGGCGGTGAGGAGGGTGCCCGATACGGACCTTCGATTATGCCCGGTGGCAATGAGGAGGCTTGGCCCCACATCAAGGACATCTTCCAGAGCATTTCCGCCAAAAGTTCTGGGGAGGCCTGCTGCGAGTGGGTTGGTGATGAGGGTGCTGGCCACTATGTCAAGATGGTGCACAACGGTATCGAATATGGTGACATGCAGCTTATCTGCGAGGTAAGTAATAAACGTAATAAAACAGATTCTACGAGAGAAATTGACCGGAATATTCTAGGCTTATGATATCATGAAGCGCGGTCTTGGAATGACAAACAAGGAGATTGGTGATATTCTCGCCAAGTGGAACAAAGGTGTTCTCGACTCCTTCCTTATTGAAATTACTCGTGACATCATGTATTTCAACGACGATGATGGCACTCCTTTGGTCGAGAAGATTCTGGACAAGGCCGGCCAGAAGGGTACCGGAAAGTGGACTGCTGTCAATGCTTTCGATCTCGGCATGCCCGTTACTCTCATTGCCGAGGCTGTGTTTGCCCGTTGCTTATCATCGATTAAGGAAGAACGTACCGAGGCGTCAGAGAAGCTTAAGTTCGTTGGCAATACTCAGACCTTTGAAGGCAACAAGGACCAGTTCCTTGACAACCTTGAGCAGGCTCTATACGCTTCCAAAATCGTTTCATATGCTCAAGGTTTCATGCTAATGCAAGAGGTCAGAGACTCATATCGTGCGCCGTTTTGCAACATATTGACTAACGAGATTTTTGCAGGCCGCTAAAGAATACAAATGGAAGCTGAACAAGCCCTCGATTGCTCTGATGTGGAGAGGTGGTTGCATCATTCGCTCGGTTTTCTTGAAGGATATTACCTCAGCGTACCGAAACAACCCAGACCTTAAGAACTTGTTGTTTGACGACTTCTTCAACGAGGCTATCCACAAGGCGCAGCCAGGATGGAGAGATGTTGTCTCCAAGGCTGTGCTGTTAGGTATTCCCACTCCGGCTTTCGCTACAGCGCTGTCATGGTTCGACGGCTACCGCACCAAGGACCTGCCTGCCAACCTGCTCCAGGCCCAGCGTGACTACTTCGGTGCTCACACCTTCAGAATTAAGCCCGAGAACGCTAGCGAGAAGTACCCAGAGGGTAAGGATATTCATGTTAACTGGACTGGTCGTGGAGGCAACGTATCTGCCTCGACATACCAAGCATAAGGTGCAGAAGACTAGGGATTAAAGATTTTCATGGGTCTGAAGACAAATAAAATGCATCGACGAAATGGTATGCATTGGCAAAGGTTTTTTATTCTTTTTAAATAGATGGGATGGGAAATACTAAACTGCATAATGATCAAATCTACGCTTACTCTGCTGTGACCTGAGCTGTTGGTGGAGAGTCCGACGTTGGGTTTCTGTGGACCCCGACAGTGTTATTTGCACTTTATGTCTGATTGGCGTCGGTTAGGTATGATGCTTGAGCATAAGAAACCAAGACCAAACCTTTACGCAGTAATTGAATGTACTATATCAATAGAGGTATACAACTCGAGAAGAAAATAATGAAAGCATACAATCTCTTCCAGTATACGACCCTTAATAAGCAAGTACTACGAACGTGAGTAATGCAGGTACCTAGGTATCTATAACTGTATAAGCACCCGCCACAATTCGCAAGCCAGCCACATTGTCGCGCCACAATATCCAAAACAGAGTTGGACCTCGAAGCTTTAACCCGAAGCTCAGCAGCGCGCGTCCTCCCGCGACCATAGAATTCCAATTTCCAGTCTAGTGCAGCCTCATCTACCAACAGCATCGCCACGCTGTCGCTATTGGCGCAACCAGATCTCGCCGAGTCGAGATTCGAAGCCCGAGGATCCTGGTGATAAATAGTATAAAGCTAACGCGCGCGTGTGCGCGCATTCGTGCAATTTGACTGAGTCGCCCATAACCGCATTTCTGTCTGGGTCGCAACAAGAGCACATAGCACAGCATGTCTGCGCTGCATGATCCGAGCTATGCGGTGCACAGGGAGCTTCTTCCTCATGTGCACCTCCTCTCGACCTATCGATACACTTACAAAGCCCATGTCCAGCCCAACGAGGTCACCAATTGGCTGATGGAGGCTCCGAAGATCGCACGCGACACGGCTCCCTTCTTCTGGACATACATCGACAAGCCCAGCAATGGTCAAATCTTCCTCACTTGGCAGCCTCTGCAGCTGATGGGCACCCATTTCGCCAGCGATGGGATCATATGGCCACCTCAAGAGGGTTACTACACGCATGAGGTTGGAAACGGCGTCGTATGTCATTGAACGCCTCCCGAGTGCGTTGCCTTCGACCGCTAACGACTCCTAGATTCTCGAAATGTACTACCACAAAGCCGGCTATACTCCTGGCGAGCCCTTCGCAACGCACTCTCGGCGTCGGTTTCGCTTGATCCCCCCTAACGCGCCCAATCCGACTGCTCCTCAGGTTGACCCGAGTCTCTGGATCGTCCATTACGGCCCCATAGACAACAATGAGCGCATTCCGTCTCAGGCAATTCCCGGCGACCGTCGTACACAGTCCATCATGGACACCCGTGCCTATCTCCAGCGATGTGGTCAAATCCAGCGCAAGGAATTTATCTTGGGCGATAGGATAAACTGGCCACAAATTGCATGGCCCAAAGATGCACCGAGACAGCCTATGTATGCTGCAAACCGTGGCGTTCCTCAAAATATAGCGTATCCCCCACATCCTCCTGCGGCTGCTGGTCCACCTCCCAAGCGCCCGCGGACTAATCAGCCTGCACATGGTCCGTTGAATCCCATGGCGGCAATGGGACAACCTGACTTCGAAGACGATGAAGACACGTCTCGCGGTGATATCTTTGACTTGCTGACGCCGCGGGACGTGAGCGTCAGTCGGTATAAGCAGAATCATGAATGGATGGAAGAGATCCTGTCCTCGGCATACCGAATGGGCCAAATAGGATTTGCAGACTTGGGCCTGGGTCTTAAGGGTGAACTTGCCAGTATAACAGAGGGCATATTTGAAGCACAGGACGCCAACAGCGTCTCACAGGCACCAACGAAGCCTGCGACAACGCACCTAGATCCTGAAAAGACTGCTGAATTCCAAAAACGAGTGAATCAAAAGATCGAGTCCACCAAAGCCGAGATTGAAAAAATGAAAGCCGACCATGCTAGACAAATGGCGAAGTTCAAGCAGAATTCGCTGATTACTGCGTCCGAAAAGGAACTTCGAACGGCCGTCGACGATTCCACCGCAGAGTCATTGCGCCTTGATGGTAAAGAAGATGCCGAGGATGACGCAAGCCGCTGGCCCCCAAAACATCATAAAAAGGTTGATGAGATTGTTTCGCAAGTGGAAGCCCATCTTAATCGTCGAGCAGAGGTCATCCACGACTTAAGAAGAATTAACCAGGGCGGTTATCAGGAACCTACCCCTGAGCCTACAATTCAAACCAATATTCTACATGCTTCAGTAGGTGGCGGACCAGCTAGCGCAAACGGAAGCAATGCCATGTCACGCCAACCTTCACATGCGGGTTCTCAGCAAAGCGGGTTCATGATGGGTGATTCTGACATCGACATGGGTGGAACAGCTGCAGGGCTTCTCGATCAAATGCATACGAGCGCCTCAGCTAATTCAACCCCCCAGGCACCAATGTCTGCCGTTCCCTCAAATTCTGCTACGCCCGCAAATCTCAATGTGCCCTCGCCGCACCCACAGCACCAGCGGGGCATTTCCCCAAATCCAAATGCTGATATCAAGATGGATGGAACTGATCTTGCGACCGGGGCTGTTCCTGATCAGGGTTCGGGCACCGGTGACTGGGTTGTAGTGCCTAAAGGTGGGGTGAGTCCAGATGGGAACACAGACACTGGTTCGAACGAGCCTCCTAAGGCCATGGGCCTTTCCAGTAAGCAGCCGTCAGCGGTCGGGACACCATCAGCCGGATTTAATGGCGATCACAACGATTTCAGTTCGCTAGAAGACCTCAACTCAGCAGGTGATGCCCTGGCTGGATTCAGTGGCACGCCTGGTGGGATGAGTGAGGGCTTAGATTTGAACATGGAAGACTCGGCGTTTGGCGACGCTTTTCACGGCGTAGATACTCAGGGAGGTGGGGGTACACCCGCCGACAGTAATATGTAGGTGTTACTCAGGTTTGTAGGCTAGAACTGTCAGGATTTGGTCGGTTTTGGCGTTTCGGTAACGGTTGTAGTCGACTATGTAATCAGTTTATCCAAAGGCTACGTCTTACGATGGTGTAGATCTCTGGGAATTGTATACGCAGGGTGTTGAAGAAGAAGAAGAATCACTGGCTAGGCAATGGTCACGAGAACAAGACCCTCTGAACTGTGAGAACTACCCTAGCTTAGCTTTAGAGGCATAAAGTTGAATTATTTCGATTAACTACATCGCGTTATAACAATTAGCTGGGTTGTAGGTGGCCCTTTGAGGAACTGCAAAAACATCAAGAATAGCAGTCAGCATGAGGTTTAATTTTTCCCGAGCATCATTTGTCGAAAGCGTCAAGATAGGCGTTGTGCGAGCCCTACACACGCAAAGTGAACAGAAACTACTAGCAGTGTGAAGATGTTGCGAAGAACTCGGGACTTGGTCCTGTAGACAGAATACTCTACGAAGGTAGACAATAGAATAGATATGCATAGAATATTAATACTGAGAAGATGCTCTAATTGGCTGTACAACGCCGTGCCAAGGCTCCCCCAATTCTGGCGGGACGGGATATGAGACGTTGCCGTCGAGGGATGCGGAGTGTCAAGTTTCACATCTGTCGGGATTCTGTCAGAGCCTCAGCCGTCAATCACGGTCACCGCAGTCTATGTCCTCTAAGAACGAGAGCAGCCCCCCTTCGGCTGGACTTTAGCCGCATTGCTACGGGCAGGCTTGCATTTCGAGATGTCAGTCTGGGACCCATCTCCTGCATCTCCTGAGTGTTTATTCCCCGTTGTTTTATGCCAACTTTATAGAAACTTATTCACAACTTAAACAACACGCACTATGTTGATTCCCTGGGTAGTTTAACTCGTTTGATAGTCATTTTGTTACCAGTTCTTTCACTCCTCACCATCGGGCTCATATTGTCAACACCCTGCTTGTTGTGCGTGCCGAATGTTGGTAAGATATCTTGGTCATGTTTACGATACATTGATCCTTTCTTGTCAAATGTAAATCATTTCACCTTGAAATCTGCATCAGCAGCAGCATAGAGGTCATAGTATACCCCTCCAAACTTCGCCCAAATGGCTGTGACATAATGTGGCGAATCTCTCGAACAAGTAACCGGGCTTCAAGCGAGCCGCCTTAAGTGCCAAGCATCTGGCCCCCGAATGGAACGATGATTGAAGCTCCAAACTTCGCTCGCCGCAGATCACGGAGTAGTGATGAGGGAGAGATAGAGCATCACCAAATACCAAGGGGGGTGTGGTAAAGGCGGTATGTATCAATAGTGATGCGCCTAGAAACGCAGGATCTCATAAAACTTGATCGCGGCCTGGACATATCAGGCTATATCTGCCGTCTTTCAGTATCCCCGGATTCTGACCTCTTACTCAAACATCTCTTCCGCCTCAGTGTAGGCTGGCTTCATTTCTCTCTCTTCGACTGTTGGGCACCTTCTTTTCTTCACATTCTCTTCTTTTGCGCAAGTCGCTCTTATTCTTTTTACTAAGTATATTCTTCCCTAAAACAGCATTGTCCTTCTTTTATATCGGTCTGCCGGTCAGCGTTTACAACTGTTGAGCAGTCAAAAATACCCACGTTCTCTGCTTTTGCTCATACTTCCTATTCACGCACTCGTAAACTTGATAAATATTGCCGTATCGCGTTCTGGGTATCCCGTATCTCGGCGAACCACGATAACTTCGATACCGCAGCTGTGAAGCGAGCTCTTCTCTACCGAACCAAGCAATAAGACACGCATACACACCTATCAGCATGAAGCAGGCAAATATCGCCACTGCATTGGCGCTGCTGTTTGCAAGCAGTGTATATGCTGCGCCAGCCAGGAACGCAGAAATACACGCCCTCCAACAGCTGGGGAGCCAGCAGCAAGACGCAGGTAACAGTGCAAGCCAGGACGAGTCCTCGGGAATAGGGGCAAATGCCAGTGGAGAGATACAGCAAGGCGCTGCTGCAAGTGCCACGGCAGCCCTTGCGGCTCTGCCGGGTGCGCAGGTTACGACAGGCGAACTGCAGCCCCTTCCCGGAGCAGCTACGGCGTCAGCGATCCAGAGTTCTGCTGCTGTTGTGGCAACTTCTGCTGTCGTCGAGACGTCTGCTGCTGTAGAGACATCCGCCGTTCTTGAGACGTCCGCTGCGCTGGGAGAGGTGGCATCAGAGGTGAGTAGTAGTTCGCTCCAGACTCGTCCAGAGAATCTAAGCTAAAATGAAGGATGAAAAAGCAGTCCACTGCGGTACTGGCCTCAAGCACAGCCATCCCCCTCCTCAACCCCACGGCCGGAGCCGAGACGACCTCGGTCGCGTCATTGGTTCCCCTGCCGGGCTTAAGCACAGCGACTGAGCTAAGCCCGATCGCTGGAGCAAGCAGCACCGCCGCACTAGACACGATAGCGACGACTACTGCGGCCGTAGCTACCTCTTCCGTCGCGGGCTTCGAGACGATCGGAGCCGGAGCCACAGAGGTCGCTTCTACCTCGGCGGTCTTGTCCTCCATCGCGTCCGCGGTCAGTTCCTCACTCGCAGCCACCGAAACCGCGGCAGCGACAGCTTCCCTCGGCGGGTTCCAGACTATCGGGGCAGGAGCAGAGGTCTCTGCCTCCGCGACCTCAGCGACGGGACTGTTGTCCGAAGCGACGTCCCTCGCGGCGTCTACTACGGCGTTCCTCAATGCCTCTGCCACAGCGATATCCGCGGGTTTAGAAGCCAGCGCGACAGGCGTCGAAACGAGTTCCGCGCTCCTGCAATCCCTCCCGGGCTCCGCGGCTGTTACTTCTGGCTCGCTCGTTGCATTACCCACGACGTTCGCCACGGCCACATCTTCGTTGGGGGTCTCCTTCAGCAACAGCAGCAGCAGCAGCGTCGGAGCCGGGGCTGGAGTAGGGGTGGACTCAGGAAGCGCGTCTTCGGAATCGCTGCAGCAGCTCCCCGGGGCCGAGGCCACGGGAGGTAGTCTACAGCCTCTTCCCGGCGAGACCGCCTCCGGCTCGGTGGTGCTGTCGGATACGCTGGCTACTGCCACCGGGTCGAGCGGCGCTTCGGAAACCGCGTTGTTGTCATCGTCGTCAGCTGGAGGAGTAGCTGCGTCGTCTCAGGGTTTGGCTACCCAGACTGGTTCGCTTGCGAGTCAGAGTAGTGGTGTGGGCAGCGGCACTGTTACTGTTGGCCAGAGCGCCGCGGCTAGAGATGCTGGCAGTGTCATGCTCGTTAGTCTCGTCGCCGGGGCGGTCGGGTTTGCTGGTGTGTTTATGCTATAATATGATCAGTGTGGAAGATAGGGGCTTTGTGGTGAGTTGGGAGAATGCTGAGGGGTGGATATGCGGACGGCCTGGTTCCTGTACAGCTTCGGGCTAGGTTTACAGGGAGAGATACTATTTGAAAAGAAAACAAGCCGATGTTCCTGATACATTGGTAGTAGCTTATATATGCGTGTAACAAGGCGGTATACGAATTGACAGATACAAATCCATAATAGTATGAGTTTGAACTTTGAATGGACATGTGATCTGGATTGATACTTATTTATTGTCGGTTAAAAGTGATTAAAGTTAACTGTGAGGATTCAGCCTATGACGTTTTGCTTTTCCTCCACTCCGCTGCTCTGCGAGCTCCTCGACCCTTGGCCTTGTTTTTGACTACACCTTTCTTCCCTTTTGTTTTACCAAATTTTAGATCTTTTGGCTTACCGTCTCTCGCACTGGCTCTGCGGCCTTCGAAGATAAACTGCTCCGGCGGCTTGATTCCGTCGTTATTCTCTTGTGGCTGATCATTCCTTGCCCGGGGTTTCCGGCGGTCACCTTTCAGTTCGCGCTGCTGCTTAACTGCGGCAGAGCGACCAAATAACCTTCCTGCACGACCTGCCTGAGATTGTTGCTCCGGAGTTATTTTTGGTGTATACTTTGTATTCTTGCCCTTGCCATCTGCGCCTTTGTGAGATTTGAGCCCGCTCTTTGTGGTACGCTCCAGAGCTAGGGCTGTCTTGCGTGGGTCCTTAGCTCGGGAGACTCGTAGTTCTCGCGGCAGCATGGGTGGAAATTTCTTGCCGTTCAGAAGCAAAGCCGACTCAACATCGTTGCCATCGTAGAATTGCACGTATGCAAAGCCCTTTCCAACCCGAGTCTTGTCGTCACGAGGCACACGAACACTCTCGACCTTGCCCGCGTGCTCTCCGAATATTCTCCATAGTCCTTCTTCTGTGTCAGCGGGGACCTTGTGCCTTTTCTTGGTAACAGTTTCCCCATCGGCGTTTGTGTTAACCACTGTCTCGTCGTCCACGAAACCTAGGTTCCCGACAAAGACACATCTCCGATGGGCGATTGCAGACGGATGAGCTACACTATCTACCCTCAAATGCCGATCTAAAACTACCGACCCATTAAGAGCCTTGAGAGCAGCTCTACAGGCTAGCGGTGTTGAATAAACCACATAGGCATTCGTGGACTTTGTGGTAGCGGACATGACCGATTTAGTGATGTAAGCTGCGCGTTTGGGCTTTGCGCCAGTGGAAAAGGGAGTTGAGCGGAACCGAATAGATTCAACTTTGTGCGGCGGGCCTGTGGAAGAATCAAGCTCCGATAGAGGTGCTTCGAGATGAGATGTGAGGAGCTTCTTGGCCTTTGACGAGGTGACAGCTTCAACTGATACATTCCCCAGGAATAAGGTACGGTTCGCCTTATCCAGTTCAACGTCAATATGTTCATCCGGTTTTTGAAGAGATTCGTGAACTAGAGGAGCTTCGTCCTCGGAGGTTTCTTCGGCTTCTGTGTCTTCGGATTCGCGAGACGCAGAGCTCTTGACAGCCTGGCCGGCTTCACCCTTGCGACGCTTCTCTGTTCTGCTTTCTTTCGCCTCTTCTTCGGCCAGTTTCCGCATGTAAGCCCCCTCGAGGTCGTCGTGCTCATCTCTCCGTTTCCTCTTACGCTCTTGGCGTGGAGCTTTTGATGGTTCGGTAGGGGTTTCTGTTCGAGGCGCCGATTCTTCGTCCTCGTCCGACCCCGTATCTTCATCGTCTATCTCATCCTCGCCCACATCGCTTTCATCGTCTTCCAGCTCGCTTAGAACTTCGTCATCTTCTTCTTCTTCCGATTCGCTTGCCTCAGTAGTGGAAATTCCGTTTCTCGTCTTCTCTGTTGATTGTCGCTCTTTCTCCGGTAGCAACTCTACATAACGGTCTCTCGAAGGCGCCACCACTGGGCCAAGCTACGGAGCGGTTAGTCCAAGAAGCGTCGTAAGGCATGAATGAAGTAAACATACACTGCTTGCGAAAAGAGCATTCAGAGTGGGGTCCACAGCTGTGCTTGGAGCTGCTAGACCAGATTTCCTGCGAGGAAAGTCAATTGAACGGTCTATAATACAAATATATTGGCATTTTGTTGTCCTTACCTCTTCGCCATTGCTTCTCTGTCTTGGGCGTCGGCTCTCTATTAACAGTACGTAGCCTGCCTGTGTACAATTAGGAAGTAGTCCAACTATGCATGGCCCGCGTAAAAAAAAGCTGGAGCATGCGCTCGAGTACAAGTTATCAAGTACCTACTTTCTCTTGCTTATCGTACTGAGCTTAACCTAATACAGGAGAGGAAGGTTTCCGTACCTGCTTGTCATCGGATAAAATGCTAACCTATTGTGTACGTACCTGCTGGTCTGGGTGCTTATCGATAGCTGCCCTCCTACTCTCGGCCGCCAAATGCCGTAACCAGGTAGCGACTTGGGGTCATTGGGGCGCGCGCAGCCAGCGCCGGATTTTGGTTAGGTCTTCTTCTCCCTCAGTGAGCGCAACTGATCAGTCCAGTCTCTCTCCTTCTCCTCTGCTCACCTTCATGCACCCTTCGCGCGTCTTTGTAGCAGCCGACACCACCAGCCTTGCATATATTAGTTTCGCGAAGCTATTTTACGACTTGTATTGACTGCATCAGCATCTCATGCACAAAAAGACCAAGCCCTTGACCTCGTCTTCGTCTTCCCTTGAGCTTCTTCGTCTTTCAAAGCTCTCTAAAAACTCAACCACCACGGGACGCCTTCCACACCACGCTCGCGCCCAGCATTTCCATGAAGCTACTTTGACACTCCAGCCCTTGCATTTCAGCGATTTGTGCGAAACCCGACGTTTAAATATATTTCAACTCCGCAATGGCAACAGGCGACACGGCGCCTCCGCCGCTCTCGATCCCTCCCCCGCAAATCGAACCACTCTCAGATGACGATGGGTCCAGTCCACTCAGCGATGTCGAGGACAAAGATGAGGATCCTGACGATCTCCATGACGAGGAAAATCTAACAAACAACGAACGTGATGACTTGAGCTTTCCCGACAACCAGTCTGACGCAAACGACACGGAGGCGGAGACGGAACGCCTCTATGACACCCCCCAGCAGACTACACGTCACAAAGATGTCGTCCTCGACCAGTCAGCGGACGCAACGGTGTATGAACGCACGCCAAGCAAGCTGCGGCAAGAAGCCAAAGCAGCCGGCCGAGAAAGCGATCATCCAGATACTCCCTTGTCCGACGACGATGTCTCAATGGCCTCCAGTCCTCCCATACAACCGACAAAGCTGCCAGATAAACTGCCCTCGCCGACGTTAGACATTTTAGCAGAAGCAGCTGCAACTCAGGAAGCCGAAAGCAGGAAGCGTAAGCGGTCTTTGCCAACTCAAGCTACCGAGGCCCACCACCACCCACGAAAACGCGCCGCTTCTCTTCCCGACCCGGATCAAGTAGCAGTTGACGGCGACGCCACGATGAGAGATGAGGATGATCCATCTCTAAATACTAATAGCGGGGAGCACTCTGCTGACGAAGTCATCGATACAACCGCTGGTGATGACGAACCAGAACCAGAAGGGCCTGCCCAACAAACCCAGCCAGAACATCATCCTAGTGTTAGAAAGCAAACTCGAAGCAGCTCGAAGAGGCTCAGGGGCGCCGATGAAGCAGCTGAGGCAGACATACCTCCCGGGGAATCATTAGATGGTACAGTCCCCGAGGAAGACGAAGCGCATACCGGCGAAGACGAGCATATGGAGGCCGATGTAGATGAAGAGGCAGAAGCAGCGGCCAAAAACGAAGAAGAACGTATGGCAAGGTCACTGGCAACTTCCCTGGACAGAGACACTGACTCCACCGCCATAGTTGAACGGAAAAGGGCTGCTTTTGAGCAACTCAGTGGAATTGAGAAACGTTTTGCGACCTTCAGAGAAAAGTCAGACCCAGCCCTTAATACCCCGTCGGTTTTCAATACTGACTATTCGTTAGGCTTTATGAGGAACGATTAGAACAGTTGAATAGAGAAGAAGCGATGCTCCGATCCGACAACCCAACACACCCAGATTACCTTGCTATGATGCGTTGCGTCGATGCTCGGAGAGACGAGAAATTGCGCATAGCCGATCGCGAACTGGAGCTCAAAATAGAAGCATCCGAGAGATGGGCAGTCGCACGACGGGCTCAAATCCACTCTCAATTTTTCCAAGCAGTAAGAGAGTCGCGGGAGAGGATACTGGCAGAGCTTGGCCAGCATTGGTACGATATACAACATGAACGGCGAAGGAATGCCAACAATGTCCCTGAATATGGCATTCGATTCCCTAAGAGTCCGACCCAGCGCATACGGGATGCCCTTGCCTATAACAGAGAGGTGTCCATTCTTGCTGGTATTGCAAAATACGAGGGTATGCCGGCCGCTCCCGACATACAGGGTGCCAGCTCTCAAGAACTGGACGATGATTTTGACGCTATCAATGTAAGAGCACAGCACCTGAAAAATTGAGAATCCACGGACCACTAATGCATACGGAACAGAGAAGTAGGAATCATGCCCCGAGGCACACAGTGCACCGGCCAATGTACGCTGATTATGGGGGTGTACCGCTCGGGGAAGCCCTGGGACCTGCTGGAGCGCAATTTCTCGAGCAAACCCCCTGGGCCAACCCAAACCATCCATCGAACGCGCATCTTTTACAGCGCCAACACGCAAACCAACACACGAGCCAACACGATCCTCATGCGCTCACTGCTTTATCAGGCGCTTCGGCTGAGCCTCGGCGCGTCTCGAACCAGCCGAATCCGTTCGCGATATCGTCGGATTCTCAACCTTTCAACGGTCATGCCAAACCGTCAAAAGGCACACCTAGGCAACCGACCACGTCACCTGAGGTCACTCGCGCGGCAAGTTTACTGGAACAGACAAGGGCTCTGGGTAGGGGAGCGGTGACTCCTAACACGAGCGAGAATAGTCATCCTCGCAGCTACCCTGGGGCCACGGCCGTGAGCTCGTAGGCCCAACTCTCGCAAAGCATGTTTAGCGCATGGGACG
Source organism: Xylaria sp. FL0933 (assembly GCA_022578765.1). NCBI lineage: Eukaryota > Fungi > Ascomycota > Sordariomycetes > Xylariales > Xylariaceae > Xylaria > Xylaria sp. FL0933. Next base: position 416,183 of record MU389747.1, read on the forward strand.
CATTTTGCATTGAATAAATAGCGGAGATGGCCATCTTATTTCATATGATACCAGGTGCATTGCTGTTTTGTATCAAGCGTCATAGCTGTGGTGGATTATAGGCGTTGAGGGATTGAATTGCTCAAGGGAGGGGTTACGTCCGGAGCAAATTTGGGGCGTATTTTGTTGTTGTCTAATACGGATACAAGACGGGCTCCCTTGTTTATGGTACAACGCGATATTGATCGCTGATTCTGTAGATACACAAGCTCCCTGCGGGATTTCGAAGGGGGCGCAAACTCGCTGGAGGGTTCAGTTCGAGCCCATGATACCATCTACCTGTTTTTGATTCACCAACGATTCATCAATATCATTTCGAACCTCTGTAAAATGTTGTACAGTGATGAAGTGCCAGATGTTGCGTATAGCGCCACATCGCCTTGCAATAGCATGCCTATCTTACGAGCGGTATCATTTTTGCGAAGATTGCACAGGCGCATCGGGTACCTTGACGTCCTCGAATTCGTCTTGGCCAATGGCTCGAATGGTGTAGATGTCTGATTACATGGCACCGCGCATTAGTATTCAGTGCCGGGCTATCCATTGCGTGTACGCGCAGCACACGACGTTTGGCAGATGCTTACAAACACCTAGCGCAAAGGCAGCGACAGCAGAACCGACGACAGCATTTTTGACGAGATAGGGCTTCCGGGCTCGAATCAGCGCAGGCGATTGTCGGAACTGGCGGTCGTAATAGGAAGAGCTGCCGAATCTAAGCATGAGATGCCTGTGTCAGCTTCTTGTCATGGACATCGAGATAGACACAAAAGAAACGAGGCTGCGTTTTACCCTGATGGCATTTTGAACGTAGTCCTGCCTTGTCAGATGGTAGCTTGAAGTTGTAGATTCCAGTCCAGATCGATTTGTCTTACGCAAGACCTCTAACTTTGAAGCCTCCCACCTACTAGGTACATCTTAGGCGCGACCCACCGGGGTTTCTTCGGGCAGGGATATAAGGTGATCTTTTACAGCGCCGCTGTATCTAGTATCCACTGCACCCAAGTACATCCTGGCGCACCGAGCAGGTACTTGAACTAAGTAGATGGGTACCAGCCCGCCTTTCCTAAGGCGACGCAGCCTTCTACTAGCACTACAGAAAAGTGAGCAAGGTACATTACATGCCCACAGAGATACCTAAAGCGCTACATAGACTGCAGCTTTCATTGTCTTCGCGTTCCACCTCAGACATCCCATAGCGAGCCATGACCGTCGAATCTTTTACAACAGCTCTTACATTCTTATCCAACAACTCCAATGGTGATACTTCCTGGCGCAGCCATACCACGCCACCCCGAGCCTCTGTATGTTTTGATGCGCCCGCGGTAGCAGTAGAGATTGCGGGCGAACTGGTGAGTCTTGATAGTGTACCCAGTATGCTACAGACGCGTGCATGCGACGCAGCGCTTTGCTACCAGAGTCGCAGTGGCTTGAGAGACGCTCCCCAACTGACATCACCAAGCAGGGACCAGAACAACTGCCCAGCCTCATCACGACAACCTCTCGCTATTCGCATTACCGCACACCGTAAAGCAGCCCACAATTGTCCTCATTGCCCAGCGCGCTTGACCTCTATCCATGCCAGCATCAATTGCGTTGAACTCGACTACTCGGCCCCCATGCTCATCTAGCCAACGTCGGCGCATTGTCCCCTTCGTTGATTCCTCTTCCTCATTCTACTCTGATCTTCAACTCCCCCTACATTAACAAAGACCGCAGTCTCAGCTTGACGTATCTTGGGTATACCACCTGTTGGCGTCCGTAGTTCCCTCCAAAGCCTCGCGCGTTTCCCCCAGGTTGGTTGTCTAGCGTAGCTTGAGATAGTCCCACGCGCATGCTGTCATCATGGCGGCCGCTCCTCAATTGTCTGTGGCCGACCAGATACGCCAACTCGAGGGCGCTCGCAAGCTGGTCCTAAAGGATGTTTCATATTATCCACAGGTCATTCAGGCTACTCTACCTATTATCGGCCCCTCCTCCCAAGTCGAATTTCGAAGATGGGGTTCCGAGTTTCTCGCTGAAGCTTTTGCTACTCCTGCCGTTCCACTCAGCAATAAGGAGACTTTGTCCCTTGCCGTTCTCGACACGCTGCGGTCGCTGGTAGAGGATCCAAATCAGGATGTTTTGGTCTTGCGAGGTGTCATACAGGCTGCAGCTAGCATATACCCGCTGGCTATGCGGTGGATGTAGGTACCCCTTACCATCTCGATATCGTAGCCTTGTCTGTAGACCTTTGCCGCCACCTTAGTCTGTGACTTTGCGTGCAGCTGCTCTTTGCTTTTGACTGTTCTCTCCAACAATTTTTATTCACTTGCCGGCACTTGCCTGCCACCATCTTGTCTAGAGGGGCCCATCGCTGACCTCGGAACCTTCGTTAGAATAAACAACTCGTACGACGCTACGTCATGGGAGAAAATGACTGCTATCAAGACGAGGATAAGAGATATTTGGGATACTGCTCCTATAACGGTCCGAATATGTTGCATCAAATTTGTGCAGAGGGTGGTCTTGGCACAGACCTCGAGTGTCAACCCTGAGCCAAGAGTATGAGACTTGTCCTTGCTTTGGTGCTCAGCCATCGCTGACCCCTTTCTTTTCCGCAGCGCGGTGACCCCCTTGATATCTCTCGCAATATGGTGCCGCCTAATCACGACATACTCGATGGTGACCAGTTGGAAGCTGAAGCCTCCGGGTTACTGGACCGAATGTTGAGCATTCTGGAAGATGATACCAGGTCAGAACTGTTTTTTTGCCTCTCAACCCAACAACGAACAATATTGCTGACAATCTGCGTCACATTTTCAGTGATCCTTTGCTCGTTGACGCCACCTTAAATACTTTATCCATTCTCATCCGCCAGCGGCCGAAGACATCGAGTCGCATCATATCTACACTTTTCAACTTTAACCCGTTGAAACTGGCAACAACAGCTCCTTTAACACCCAAGACCAAGGTTTTAGTGAAGTCGATGGAAAAAACAACTCGGATGCTGCTCACGCATTTATATAGACGGTCAGCTCTTCAATTCACGCCATTACTTTCTGGTGCTGACATAACCCAACAGAGATGTTCACAATCCATTGGCTGGTCGTATGCAGCAATATGTTGAGCGTCTTGCGCGGTCACGCGCTGAGATATTCGAAGAAAATGGTCGGAAACGCGCTATAGTCGACCAAGCTAGTGCTGTAGAAGCGAAGCGTCAACGCACTGCAACGTTATCTACTCAACCTCAGATCGAAATCACTCCACTGAAGCCTGGGGCGAATACTTTGGCGGACGTATTCACTTTCACCAACAATGACGGTGTGAGGAAATTCAACGTGAGCGACGCCATTCCGGCACCGCTCGCCGCCAAGATTAGCGTTCGAACTATTGCCCAACTCGACGCCGACATACTCCAACGGGCCATCGATGTAAGAGGCGAAACTCAGCAATATCTTTTGAGCTCCCACTAATGTTATGTACAGGGAGTCCGAACTCGTTTAGCTGCTTTCCATGCAGCTCACCAACAACCTATCAACCCTGAAACGGCGCCTCTAGATGTAGAAGAGGATGACGATGATTACGAACCAGACTACTATGCTGCGGAGGATACTGAACAACTTATGAATAAACTGGACTCTTCACCTTCCGACGAAAGGCGTGATTTACAGGCACCCGTATTGAGTGCATTGACATTGCCCGCCTTCAAACTCCCCCCGCCTCCCACATTAGACCCGGAACAAGCTGCGCGGGTCGGTCAAGGTGCCATTGCACGCGTCTTTGGCACCATGAAGACTCTCGAAGACCCCACTACAAAGAAGTCTAAGGCCGGTTTGAACAGGCTAGCCGCTAGTTCCTATGATCGCGACTCTTGGATAACGGTCATAACCCGTCTAGCTACTCGTGCGACCGCTGGTCTCGATGAAATATCTGTCAAAGAGGAAGACAGCGCTGTTTCACTACCTACTGTCAACATGAGTGACAGTATCCGGGAGATGCTCTATGCTTATGTGCTTGAGGACTTCAGGAAACGCATCGATGTCGCGGTTACGTGGCTAAGCGAAGAATGGTATAAAGAGCGAGTGCAGCAGCGGTTTGCATCTTCCACTAGTCAGCTCCACGGCGTTCCGGCCAACTACGAGAAGTGGACGCTTCGTCTCATCGATGCCTTTCTCCCATACCTTCATTCCCAAGATAAAGTCTTGACACGCTTCCTGAGCGAATTGCCCGAGCTCACAGTTTCAATGCTCGCGAGAGTCAACACTCTCTGTCGAGATCCGAGTCTCGTGAATCTCGCCCTCACAAGTTTGATTTATCTTGTAATGTTCCGTCCACCAGTCAGGAATATTGCCCTCGACACAATCCAAGATATTTGGACCGCATACGAGGATGCACGACCTATGGCTGCTAAATATCTGCAGAGATGGCGCCCTGGCTTCGTAGAGGCTGCGCAACAAGCCGCAGTTAATGCCCCTGTAGGAACCAACGGCACAGTTGTTGCGACATGATACCCGAGGAACATAATCTGCCCAACAAGCAGAACGAGCATGGCAGTTTTGATAGTGTACAACGATGTTTTCGGTTTGGGACGGCAGAGAGCGGCTGGGTCCAAAAGAGAAGCTCTTAATCTAGGCATAACTTTGACAACAGCTACTCTAGGGCATGGCGTTTGGAAAAGGTTACCTGTATACTCTTTGACACCGGTTGAAGGTCTTTCCTTGAAAAGCAGGGAGGATGGGTTCACGAAGGGCGCTTTCGACCAGGGATCAATCAGAACTAGTCACCCACTTTGCACCTTTTCACCCTAGATAGTGGGCGTAAATAAATATAAACCATTTATAAGCTTCGTGGTTTGCCATTTGGACTTCATTGGTAGAAGTGCTGCATGAATTAATTCCTATTCCAGATTTCACTAGTTCCAAGTACTCAGTTTGGGCTCTTTTATATACACACGATTAGCAACCCGCTTCCACACATACTGCAGTAGATATGCCCAATAAAACGTATACTATAATCTACCCGTGTTCTGTTTCCATCTACGAGTTCCCCGGTACCAGTTTGGACGTAAATTGCTCCAACCTACAGCTCACACGCCTACATTATGCAGACGAAGCGTACTAATACTACGTGACGCACTGAATATATGCGAACCCATCCCAGGGCAACGAGGTGTGTCCATTCAAGGCTGGTCCCGCCTCCCTACCCGTCAAGCCAGGGGTAAAGGGGGTTGCATGTCGCGAATTGGACCAAGCCGGCCCTCGAAGCATCAATCGGACAATTTCTCCACCCTCCACACCTAAACGCAGAACCGCCCGGAACAGCAAGCAGACGAAACTACAGCAATGAGATCATAGTCGTAAGGGTTTCAAAAGATGAAGATAAATACCACCACCCGAACTCGTGGTCGGCAATAAGCTTACCTTCAAGACGTAAATCGACTTGCCTGCGCACTACCACCTGGCTCAGGTTGGAGAGATATGGAAACGTTGCTGATGCTTTTTAGTCTTACCTCACGTCTCACATTGGCCACCATTAACGGACTGGCGGATGGGCAAATGAATTTTTCGATGAATTTGAGAGGCGTCATTGGGAGATTGCGGTTCGCGCGTTTCAATGCGCGAAAGCTGACCACCGCCCGACCTACCTACACTAGCCCCCTTACGGGCACTACAGCACTCGGAATAGAAAACGACCGGCGGTGACACACTGGCATGCCAAGATATGAAATATGCTGCGAGTCCAGGCGAAAGATTAGAGTTGCTGTATGATTATCTTACAGCGTAAAAAGAGACGTTAGTGGACGGAATTCTACCGTTATTGAGTCTGACCTTCACTGGGCTGTCTCAACCGCTGGCAGTTTTCAGGCAGCCTCAGGTAAGCACATGCAAGTAGTCTAAAACATCAGTGCGTACCCACTGTACCCGTCAGGCGGAGTTCAGGTTGTACTTACTCACCTTCTCAGTAGGTACATACCTACTCCGTAATCTCATGTAAATTTAGAGGCAGGTGCAGTATACTCCATGTAGTTAGTGCCGTGATCAGGTCTTTACCAGTACATGCTACAAATGCTAAAAACCATAGGCATCCGGGATTCAGTGCAGCTCATTAGCGGTCGTGTAAATTCGTGACCGTCAACATCAACAACAACACCCGTCCGGTACTACCTCAGCACCACCACCACAACATTGCCGGGACGTCCAACCACAAGAGACGACCCCAACCTTGCCAGGGCATCCCATCTGCGTATAGGTACCAGAACATGGGGTCTGCCCGTGCCGGCTCACATTTGTTATCGCGGCACACCTTAATACAATTTGTGTTTACGTAGAACAAGAACAAGAAAAAGAAATATTTCTCGAAATCATCAGTCAGCCATTTGAACCTCTGGCTATCCGAGTCAACTACATTCCAATGCGCTTGATCTACCCACCCATAGCTTCCGCCATCTAGATTACATGTTAGCTTGTCTTCCCCGTCTCACTGTCGCTGTTACCACTGCCTTGAATTCTGTATCGAAATCCGTATAACGGTATCCATCGATCCAAGCCGCTATCAAGCTCACCTGGACCCTTCGTCATCGCCTATCCAGAGTGCGCTCACATCACCTACGCTTCGAGCTATCATTTGGCCGCCGACAGATATTGCTCAGAAATGCCCAGTCGACTACAGAAAGTACGCTCAACCCGCCCTTCAACTAATGCCACTTCTGCTCCCGCCGCTCCCAACGCTCCCAAAGAGCCCGACACTAGTAAGCCCGTCACTTGCTTAACTTTATCACCTGAAACTTCTACACTTTATTCCACGCTTCCGCATATAACCAATTCACGGCCTAATCCAGCGAAGAACCAGACGGTATTGTAGCTGACTCTTTTTCTCTGTGCAACAGCACCCACCTATCTATATGCTAGTCCAGATCAAACTTCGAAACCAAAGCTTACGCCCACTTCGAACGGCGCTATGAATACCATACGCTCCAACGGCGCATCTCACGATCCTCCAAGTAACCATTACACCACATCCACCATACGAACTGTCCGGAGCTTTGACGCCTCCTCAGATACTTCCTCTTCCGAATCCCCATCTGCACGCAACAGCGGCTTCGCCAGCTCAGTGAACAGCAACATTACCGGGGTCTCATACACTTCTCAGACACAACAAACTCCGCCATCGAGTGGACCGAATTTGAGAACGAAACTGTCCAACCCCTCCCTGGGAAGATTCCACAGCGGAGGCTCACAGATGTCGTCCAGCGATACGACCCTGAGGGGCAGAGAGAACGGAGCAGATGGTTCGTTATCCCTGCAGGTTCCGGATTCATCCTTGGGCGAAGAACATGCCTTTGCCCGCGAGGGGTCGCCACAATGGGACGGAGCCGTTGGAAAGGCCGGCCTTGGCAAGACTGGCCGGGTGATAAACAAGTTGGTATCCGACAATGAAGTTCTGAAGCGTGACTTGAAGATTGAGCGGCTGAAGGCCGAAGAATCGAAGCAAGCCGCAAAGCTAGTCGAAGATAAGATGGAGCGAATGATATCCGATTATGAGTCACGACTCCTAGAAGCCAATGTTACGAAAACCCTCTTAAGTCGGAAAGAACGTCAAGTGGAACATTTGCAAAGCTCGGTCGAGTTGGAGAAGAAGCGCGCCGCAGATGCTCAAGAGAAAGAACGAATATGGCGAGAGGAAATGGAAAGCACTCGCCGGGACACCAAAGTTCAAGTCGAAGAGGCCAACTCGCACGCCGCGTTGATGGAGGGCCGGTACAACGCCATTTCATCACATTGGAAAGACCAAGGCGAAGAGGTCAAACGTGCTATGAAAACCATGGACGGACGAATCAAATCTTTAGTCGATGAGAGACTAAAGGACGATGAAAAGATCAATGTTCTACGAGATCTGTGCGATCAGCAAGACGTCAATATCCGAGATCTACGGAGGCAGAGAGACGAAATTAGCGAAAAATTCGAAGCCTATAAACGCGAACAGGAAGCGGCCCTGCAAGCTATCAAGGAGAACGCACGCAAGAGAGAGGAAGAACAGCTGATGACGATAGAAGAGTCAAAACGAGTGCTGGGTCAACTAAAGTGGGCGCTCAACGTGAAGCGGAACGTGAAGGGCGCCGAATGAAGAGGGTATCTCATCAATCAACCCCCATCAACGTAGAACATCGCACTGATGGCCTGCTTGGCTCGCTTGGCTCGCTTTCGAGTCGGCTTAGCACGCATTTATCGTCATTAAATGTTCGATAAAGCTGGGACTTCCCTCACAACTACATCATAACTACTACTATACATACTTACACTCTTGGGGCACGACTTGATCTACTGGGACTGCATGGCTTGGTCGGATAGAATGGTTTGGCGATTCTTATTCCCCCTAATCAACCTGGATAAATTGGTACAAGACATTTGGTATGGCGAAAGGCGTTTAAGGGGTTAAACGAACCTAATGACACTAGACATTGCCCTCGCTAGCCTTGTAAGGCTGTGTGTAAAGGGTTAGAGGCCTATAGGTTTGAGCAGGCAACTGGATGATTCAGGCAAAATCTATGACCAAAATTGTATGAACACACACACTTCCCATTCACTGATTCTTCAACAATTTTCTGCCCGTTCAATGTTGCATATACCCATTCATTCGGACCTTCAAGTCGAGAGAATCTATGTTTTATTATTATTTCAAATCTATCTACTTTCTAATAACTTTGTGTGCATATATAAAAAGGACTCAGTATTTACCCTACATGATTAACGTATCATATATAGGACTAGAATCCATAATCTAGACCTCGTATTGTCTGATCTAGAAGTACAGCGCTGCTCCCAATGACTACTCATCCCGCAACCGGCAGAGACGAGACATGTCAATTTGGGACTGGGCGGAGGGTTTGGTTTGGAGCACTTGCCATCACTTGTAATTTTTCTTAATCACTGCTCTAAGGTCGCGGCCACTACATTGGATATTCTCACAGACGCGAGCCTAGGCGATTCGCTTGTGCCGCTTTTATTGTCTTGAAATGGAGTTGTTATTTGGTACTGATTATTTGACGATAGGAGAAGGGGAAAGGGGGGAAAGGACAAAGGGGAAAGGGGGTCTTCTTTGTGATAGCACCTGTTGACCTCTTTCCTCTGTGTCTGAATTCCCTTCTCTGTAGAAAATAATGTTTTCTGCGCGGCATTGGTAGTAGGTAAGTACCTAGTCAGTGTGTTAACCAAAATGGCCAGCTTGTGTAATACTTGCCCTTGTTACCGATCAAGACAGAGTAGCATACATACAGAATTGTATTGACGCTGATCATGTAATGGCGTATTTACTAAATAGAAGGAAATTATTCTATTCAATCATCCGTGATTATCTTTCTTTCTTTAAGAGCTATCTCCTTTCAATAAGGTTAATAGCTTTAGTGAAGCAGTATCACAAGCAAGCAAGCAGCTGCTGTTCTAGTTTACACTTGACGATCAATCGGGTTCCAAAGCAAGCCTCAAAATCCACACAGCTCGAAAACTTTGGAATAAGTGAATGTATAATAAGATTTATGTGCATGCCTCTCACCTTTTGTCCCCCTTATGCGGAATTATAAGCCAACAAGATTCACTTATATGTTTGCTTTCAGCACTTTGGCTTAACTCAGGTGTACGAGGACACAATTTACTTATTTATGTTCGAAGCTAGTGTTCCTCTACCAAGAAATATGCTGGTTTTAATCTGCTAAACTGTGTTTCTCTTGCTGGGTCTATCAGGATCAACGACCCCAGTACGTCCTGTGAAATTGTCCACTCGCACTGAACATGTAAAGCGAGTGCATGAGTAATATATCTAAGGCAGACCCAAACCTCAAGATTACATCTTGCCAATGAGGTGCAACAGGACCAGCGGGCTGATATAAGTACATGTAACACAGATTGGCTTTGTGGTCCAGAATAACAGCAAGATGACCCGACGCTCTGTGCAACATACGGGGGCAGGATTAGCCCAACTTGACAACTTAGACTGACTGGGCATCAACAGGAGCTGCAGTTTTGTTCGGTGACAGCCACCTACACCTGGCATTCCCAGGCAACACAGAAGTGGTGGCCGGTGCGCTCCTCTCTTACTTGACGCTACTTCTCAACAGTTCTAAGTTCCAAGTGTACCACAAACAGCCGACCTACCCAAAGTACTGTTTGCTCACACAGCTGCCCACACCTTACCTGTGTACCTTGGTGCCTACCCGAATGCATGTGGATCTATTTGTAGTAGGCAATTGGTCCTCTACTTCTACTTCCTGTATTCACCTGCCAGATCGACAAATGTCCCACTCCAAGAAGTGAGGCAAGAAACAAGTTCTCAGGCCCCTGAATGCTCTCTCTCAGTGCCTACCTGGGTATATATCAGTCTTTCTTAGCCGAGGCACAGCGGGCTTTGGGTGTTACAGCTGGATGCTTAGGCATGTTCGATTAGGTACTGCTTAGGCATTCATTTATTCGGTCACTTATCCGGGCAGTCCAGTCCACTCAGGACTTTTCCTTATTTTCCTTCTCGCCACAGCCTCGGGATAACCACCACTCTTTCTGCTCCTCCAAATCAGCCAGCCGCCTCTGCAGACCGTACAAAACCCTACCAGCTGCGAATACAATTCACTCTGCGCCTCTGACAAGAGATATATATCACTGAACAGCGACCTGGCGTCTTTATTAAAGGTTCTCCGTTTCATCTTTGCGCGCAGTCAGGGTGAGGTATCCGCTTGCGCGCGTCGCGCCTCAGACTAAGGTACATCGAAGACAAACAAATAGTGCCTGCGCAGCAAGGCATTGCTAGATTGACTGCTGTAAGTACCTGCGTATACCTTTCTGCCAACATGTACATCTGTGTTTGCCTCACGCTTATGCCTTGCGTCACCCCAAACTTGCGTGCTTTCCTGCGCTAAACAGCATCACGCTGCACTGCAGACGTCTGGTTGCCTGTGCCACAAGTGCCATTCTCATTGATCTCCCCCTCGCCCTTCATCTTTGTCTCTCCTCTCTTCTCTCCAGGTATATCTTCTCCTCTTCCATCACTTTTTCCCTTTCAACCATATCTTCTATGCGTTCTTTTGGGCACATTCCCTTCACCGTTGATCCCTCTCCTGCACAGCTTTCACAAGTAGATTCAGACTGCTTGTCTTGCTGTACTGTACAAATACTTGTGTGATATTGTTTGTATTGCATGAGTTGTCACCTCGATCACTTTGGAACTGTTTGTTCCTAGTTATTTGCGTTGGATTGCGAGCCTTGTCTGGGATATGTGTATCTGCCATATTTGAATCTGTGTACATCAAGCTGATCATCAGCTCTGAGTATCTGTACTTCACGATTGGTATTTTCACTGCTATTCCCACTGTATTCATTCACCTTTCGCTATATCCTACCTGCTACCCTGTCGCCACTGTTAAGACCTCTTTAACATATGTCATCTACGACTAGGAGATTTGTAACTCTACTGAACGAGATTACTATCACCGAGCTCAGCTAACCACAACTAACAGTAACTGTCTCAGGATGCAATCGACCGCAGATGGCCTGAAGCGGGCGGTCCCGGAATGGTCCGCAAGGGCCACAACCGAAGATACGTCCCGAACAGACGCTGCGCGTCTGCACGACGCAGAACCGATGGAGTTCATATTGAGCTCCAATTGGGCCCTCAAGACAGAGGGCGTCAAGAGCTTCTACGAAATCCTGTACAAGCGCGAAGAGGTAATCTTTTATTCTGCATCACCCGGAAAGTTTGGCCTCTTTGTTAACTATTCTTAGAACTTCGAGATCCAATACGACCGTGATATTTACGGGTTCAGAATCAAGTGCTTCTCGTATAGTGAAGTTAAGATTGTAACCTTGGTGAGGGATACTCTGGACCAATTGATCCAGAAAGAAACTGAAGCGGGACTGGTTAGTTCTCATACAACCGTGTACCTGACACTCTTCAGCAATATCTTACGAAGCTACAGAAGACGAGTGCCATCTTGGCAAACCTTGAAGATTGGCGGCTCAACAAGCGGCCAGAGAAGGTTGAAGTTCCCGAGAAATACACTTTTCCACGGGATGTTGCTCTGTGTGACGTCAGAGACACCTGGAAGGTCAAGGACGCCTGGTTCAAAAAGGGCGTCACAACAAATATAATGCTTCCAGAAAATGCTCTCTCTAAAGTACAGCGAGTAACTGGTGTTGTACTGGTCGCTAGCTCAGATGGACGCACGGTCTACGTCGGAGCACCCGAAGCCGAGAAAATGACCATAGCCAAGCGGAAACTAGACACACTGGCCAGGTTCTTTGTTAGTTGAAAATGAATGAAAACGCAGCGGTGTTTTTCTAATTGATAATCTAGTCCTTGATACCGAGAGATATGACGCAAGTCGTCGAGGTTTTCCTCCATAATGAAGGCGACAGGTGCGCAAAAGGCGAATACAGATACGTGGCGGATGGAAATGACAAGCTTCTAACAAGCTATATTTTGGATCGGTTCGATTGGCCGCATCCTAACCAGCGCTACCCTACGATCTTCCACAAAGGCGTGCTCATACGATTGAATCCAAACAATGAGCCTTGGAAAGAAGCAGTGACCTTGTCTGATAACCTCCTGCCAATCGTCAAGGAAGAAGACGCCAAGCAGGAATTTGGTGCCTTTACACAAGCTAACTGGAGATACCCGGCTAAAGACGCAGTGTTCAGGTCCTCAGATGCTTCGAACACCAAGCCCAGACCGAAGCAAACGCCTCGTCAACAAACGACCCGGCCTGGTATCGAAAAATGGGTCTCCAATCTTCCGGTCCTAGATCTTAAGAAGCCAAGTTCAAGCTGCCAATCAGTTCTCCCTGTTCCTGAAGCATCGAACAAAACTGCATGCGATGAACACAATAGAGCAGACACACATGCGCCCACCAAACCCAATCAGAGCTCTACGGCTGGTGAAGGGCTATGCAGTAAAGAAAGCAGTGTGAACCTTCTTCAGAGCCGGAAACCTACCATTACGAGTGGCTCGAAGCCTAGCGCCACCGAGGACCGAGCGAGTCCGGGTTTGCTGATTGAGGACCTCGAGCCTGTCCCAGACTTGGGAGTGAAATGTGACGTTAAGTTGCCTGACTCAGACGCGTTAGAAGTCGATGAAGTAGTTGGTGAGGTAGTTGGACATCCTACGGAGTTACGGGATCTTTTAGGTGATGATCTCACAACAGCTACAGCTACCGGGCAGCCTCAATCCAACAAGCCTTGCCCCTTTGAGGCCCTTTGGAAGCAACATCGACTGACACTTAAACATGAAGAAGATCAAAGTGTTAGATCCGGTTCACAAGCATCATCCCACATCGAGGCGAGCAAACCTCGGCTTGCCCATAACGATGAGGGCAGCTCTCGGTCCTTCCACACCACCATGAACCAGAAAGCAGGTTCTCGCACGGTTCGCAACAACATCTTTCCTGAATTCGACCCAAATATGATGTTGTCAATTAACAAGTCATTAGAGATTCTCATGGCACCGCTGAGAATGTGGTCAGGTACTGTCGATCTTAGGATAGACTTAGGGCGATTCTATTTTCTGAATGTCAAAAAGTCCCGTATTCAGGAACCAGAAGAGGACGACGATGAGAAGCACTACTTATTAAACCGCATCCAAACTGACCTCAAAAAGAGGCATACGGCCAGCGAGAGATTTTACTTCACCCGGGTTATAACTGGTTTAGGTGGGGATGCCAACCATATTGCTCGTATGAGCGACGATAGCGGCGATCGAATGTGGAAGCGTCCGGCTAATGGGCGGTCATCCACGTTCGAGTTCATCTGTCGAAAAATGCTAGAAGGTGCAGAGCTAAATTTCATCGTTGAGATCGACACGACGAACTTTTCTCACAAAGTTAAACAATTCAAGCCGGAAGAAAACTACTTCATGGTTCACTGCACCAAGCGAATCTGGGATTTTCGGCTCGTACTTTCGGCATCGCAGGATTTGGATGATACTTGTCAACTCTTTGCTGATGATCTTGCCAATTCGCTGCGAGTCATGTATGTCTTAGTCCAATGTCTCGTCCTTTCAAAATCTCGACTAACTGTGTTTTTAGGCCAGGTAGGGACCGACTCCCAGAACTAGAGGTGTCTTTCAACAAGAGCCACAACGTTGAAATACTCGTTGTCAGGACACGTAACAAAGCCTGCTGTATTAAGGAAGTTTGGCCGACAAACACATGGCCGACGCAAATCAGCCCCCAAAAGGACGTCCAGCAGCTCTATATTAGTGAAGTCTGGGAGATGGGACTTCTGAACTGCTCCGAGATCGAGGGACGCATTCAATTCAACTTTACCCGTTGCAAAGACAACGAAGGCACTGATTTCCCGTTAGTTTGGTACGAAGTCTCTTTGAAGTCGGACACCTTTTCGAACGCGTTCGAGCAGAACAAAAAGCTAGAATTCGGCGATGAAGTTACATGGACGACAGAAGAACTTCTCAAGAGCGGAGCCGTCGAGGAGCTCGTTCGAAAGGCAGCCAAAATGGTAGAGAATATGGATGGTGTGGGCTTTTGGAATGACAATCACCAGAATGAGCTGCTGCGCCGTGTTGCTCCAGTGGGAAAGCCCATGAAGGGTCAATACCCGCAGAAGTTCTGGTAGCACCATTAGGTCAATGCTTGTCAGCTATTAAGCTTGGTTGAATAATCCTCCTTTTCTTCCCAGCCTACCCATACTCTCTAATATATATATCACCACACTCTTTCCTCTTAGGTCGAACACGACATATCCGCCATATCAACAAACAACGCACCCCCTTTCTTAGAGTACACTTTCTCGCAGACTGCGAAGATGGTAATATGGGTTGCTTTTCCGCACCTTTTCATCTACACCTCTCCCTTCTCACTTCCCGGCCTCTTCCGTTGCGATAGTCCAAGAGATAAAGGCACGAAGGCTGGATCTGGTGGCCTCGTCTCAATGCCTTTGTCACGCACCCAGGGGTTGACTACGCCCATACCGGCGCTTCTAGCGTAAAGGCCTCCCCTACACGGGACAGTGGACTGGTCGCATGCACTCTCCTCTCTTCTTTCCCCTATGAGATACCCAAAATCTGGCGAGTTTCTCCGATGGTTTATTGTTTGCGGCTGGGCGATTATCGCGATACGGACAAGCACGAGTACGTCCCAAGATGACTCGAGACATGGACAGTTCTATGATAGTGCGTATGAGTTTCGATTGGCGCGTTGCTTGCTTAGTATCGCATTATGTAGAAATGAAAATTTGATGTTGAATGTTGAATCGTTCTTCAACTATGCTTTTCGTGATGGCTTCATTATAGAACAAAAAGATAGCAATCACTAACTGGCCTTAGAAGATGTGAAGTTGTTAAGTTGCAATTCTACTCCTGCGTTCAATGCCCTCACAGTTGTGAGACAAGACATAACGGCTTAATGCTTTTGTTCATGATTCGTTAACGGTTGGATATGTGCAAGGCGACATGAGATCTCCTTCATGCCCAATCTGAAGAGCTACTATCAAGTCTACTTTACAACAATACTGTGCTTGGACTCTGTGACTGAACGCATGGCGTTTTCATAGCAAGAATTGCTCCTATGTCTTGAAGCTTTTGACAGCGTCTGTCTCCCCCAGACCCTATTCTCGTTCATCTCTTAGTCTATGATCACGATGATCCGCTCGAAGGACTACCATATTGCTGAGCTTGGCGAGAACCGCTCTTGTGCCTGAGAAGCTTCGATCTAAGTGAATATGAGCGTGCTTTTCCCTATAGAGCGCTCAAGTCCAAAGGAACACTGCTGCCGCGACCAGCGCGATACCTCTTGGGGCCCCCACCCTGGAATGGCCTCGGCTTAGGTAGCATGCTCTCATCGACAAATTTCCATCGATTGTCCTGGACGAAATACCGCTCTCCAGTGCTGGTCGCACGGGGACTCGCAATTGCGCTGCCTGTGGGACTTGGGCTCTTCGTCCCTGAGCCGTTAATAGGAGCCAGGGTGTAGGAACTTGGGTCCAGCATCGTAGAACGCAGATTGGAGCTTGCGCGCGGCCGGACTGTTTCCGAAGGTAGCTCTAAGGGCGCCGCAGGCGGAGGAGGGGCTGATGAGGGGGGAGCGGGAGCTGAAGTTGGAGGCGGTGGCGGCGGAGGGGCCGGCGGCGCTGCTGCTACTGCCGGAGACGACCGCTCACTTGCACGCATTGCTGCTTGTAGTGCAATATTTGGTGTCGATGCATTGCTCGGTAGCGGGGCAGGGGGCGGAGGTGGTGGGGGCTGTGAGCGTGAGGCTGCGATAGGTGGTCGTGTGGCTGCTGCTGGCGGTGGCGGCGGCGGCGGCGGAGGAGCTGGAGCCGAAGAGGGAGGAGGCGGAGGCGGAGGCGGAGGAGTCGGCGCGGAAGACAGGGGAGATGGCCGGGGAGCAGGTGGTGGTGGTGCCGGTGCCGATGATGGGGGAGGCGGAGGGGGAGGAGCTGGCGCACCAGGTAGTGGTGGGGGTTGCGGCGGTGCTGCAGGTTGTGAGGGCGCCACCGCTGCTACGGTCGAAGGCTTCTTTGTACCAGGTCGTGGAGGTGGCTTTTTGCCAATCGGAGGGGGTGGACCTTTCGAGGATATCGTTGACACCGATGACAGAGGTCTTGGTGTGGTACCGGATGTCTTTCGAAGCTGTGCTATTGCAGGACCTAACCCAGCGACTGGTCCGTCTGCTGGAGGTGCGCGCCCCGGTACCGCAGGTGCGGCTGAAACGGGTGGGCGAGGTGCTGAAGGGACTTTGGGCGCCGACGCTGGCTCGGAATCCCCTAAGTATGAGGCATCTTGGTTTGCTGCGGACAGATGTTAGATATGTCTTGCCGAGCAAGAACTTGGCATGAATATAATAAGCTTTTCTTACCACCTGTGTCGATACCGCCGGCTCGCTTCTTCAGCTTGGGTATACCGCCCGCCAATAAACCAGCAAGCTGGGGTGGTTGGTCCATCACCCCCCCAGCATCTCGGTTCCCCTGGTCACTATTGCTCCTCGCGCGATTCCCCGGGACGGGAGGGGCCAAGCCTCCGGCTCCCGGCAACACTGGAATGGGAGGCGCTCCTCCAACAGGCGGTCCTCCCCCTCCTCCTCCTCCGGATGAGCCCACAACCGCGGGAGCCGATCGATCGTTCGTGACAGCCTTCTTTAATGCCCTTCCCTTCTGAATATCGCCGAGCAGGGCGCCCTACTTTACGATTAGCAAAGAACAAAGGGAGGCCGGGGTTGTTTGGAGTCATTGCTCACGCGGCCGGCGCCGGGGGCAGCAGGTCGTGAGGATAGCCCGCCGGGAGGTGGAGGAGGCGGCGGCGGCGGTCCTCCCATGCCCATGCCCATACCCGGAGGGGGAGGCGGCGGTGGTGGCGGCGGAGGAGGCATCTCGGCACGCCTAAATCGATCTGTCGGGAGCGGGAGCGACCACGGCGCACGATGTACAATTGGACCTACGTCCTATCGGACTACTGGGTACTGAACGAGCGGGAGCTTGAGTAGATGCGTCCGAAGGTTGCTTATTCTAAGAGAAGCTGACGATGGAATTCGGGGCCGATTGGGGATGTGCAACGGTGAGTCGGTCGATAGAAAATGATGGCTAAACAATGCAGTAGAGTTGGTGTGACTGTTTCCAAGTCAAGACCAAAGATATGCTGTCGTGTACGGTCGGAAGTTAGGGTATTTCAACCTCGAATGCACTTACCTAACCTGATGCCTAGTCAAGGGAGATAGTGGGAAGGCGCTGAGCCGCGTGTTCTGTGGCCGCCCGTAGCCGCATTAGACAATTACGATCTGGGGAAGTGTCGTCAGAAGGAGGTTGTGGCGCAGTGCACAGCCACTCGCTACGTACCTGCCGAGCCTGCATCCCTTACCCCCTACTCTCTCGCCCCTTCACTTTTAATGTTAAATGACATGTTGTTAGGGATCAAATTGCAAGACAAAATCATCATTAGCGTAGCAAGTTAAAATTACGATAAAGGACCATCAGTGGCTTCCAAGGCCCCTCATCCGGCCGCGACTCAATGATAAAACCGGACATCTGTGATCCGTTCGGCAGCCTCCCGGGCCTTGGCGTCGCCGGGCTTGACTCGCTGTAGATACCTGCCCCCCGGTCATCCCTGTTAGAGTCCGACGTATCAACTGCAACCTGCCAGTTGATGCTTAATGAGTGTTTGAAGTGCTTAATGGCAGGAAATAATAATTCCGATTCTTATTACAAGATAGCGCACCCAGCGGCAAAGCCCAGTATTATTGCCGAATAGTTGTCTTATCAACCAACACCATGGGCGTGAGATAGCTTGTGATTCATTTCACCGAATTATCTAGTCCAAAGCGATATTTTGCCTATCTATGATCTCGGCTTATGGAGGACAGAATGGCCTCTATGTTTCTTGGTGACACTTAACACTCACGCGCGCCTGTCTGGTAATATCACAAATGTGATTCTGGGCAACACGGTTTCTTCCGTTCTTGGGTAGATTCAGGGGGAGGTGGCGGCAGATAGAGATACAGTGCTGCGTAATGCGTAACGCGTAATGCTGGAAGGTGAGTTCTCCTGTGGCGACCTCACGCCAACTAGGCTTTGCTACTTACTGGTCATATCTAAAGGAATCTTGATTAATTCTTCGTTATCTTTTACTCCTAGCTGCCTCAAAGGTAACTGCGCCTGGGTTATTGCTTCGCTCTTTTTATCTCTTAAGTGTACACGAGCTAGCCTGATAGTCCCTTTCCATCATGATGTGTTTTGCGAGCCGCCCGTTCCGCTTATGTATACATCATGATATCAACGTTGAATATCATATGGCTCCATCCCCCTCGCTGAACATGCTTTCAACACACGTTAGGACGATCTACAACTATGTATTTGCGCATTCATTACTCACGGCACTGTGTAGCCACGGATCACTCCGGGCACACAGCCTACCAGAAGAACTCTTTCATCTTTTGGAATAACGACTTCGACTCGGTCGTGAGAACCTCCTTTTCATAGGAATAGCCAGTAGATTTTGAGAAAACGGAGTCGGAGGACGAGGACTGACGCTGTGTCGTAGTAGTAGTAGTAGGTCTTGCAGGTATAGCTTTCCGGAGCTGCCTCTGCTCCTGGACTTGTGGCCAGACCAGTGTTGGATGCGTTATGGCTATGGAGGCAGCTGCACGAGCTGGAGTATGGGCGGTACTGTGTAGGGGAACTTGCGGTATGGTAGATGACATCGTGGTGTAGGAGTGTGATCTTAGGCGTTATATGGCTCGAACATGTAGTTGAGGGCCTTGTATGACTGGAGGATGGAAGCAATCACAGCTTGGACAGATTGCAGAAGGGGCTGAGAAAGGTCGTTGGTATCTTGGCAAGGTCGAGTAGAGGACCGAGAAAAGAGGAATGATGATGATGTTATCTGAGGTAGTGTGTTTTGTTTATGATTTTGAAGTGACTTATGTTACCACCACGCACCTGAGGACGCTTGCTGGGTAGAAGCCTACTTATGCGCATCTACGCGACTGCCTCTCCTCAGGCTGCATCTTTTCAACTGGCACACAATTACCTGGATTGTATAACTGACGCGCACCCAGCATCGCCTTCCTATGCTCTGAGACGCCTCACTGGGCTATGCGTAATCCTAAAATGTGACACAGTCGGTCAAGGAGTACGTACAGCCTCAATCCGGTTGAATATCGAACCACATCTCTATCGAAAGTTCGACTCATCCGGCGAGTGATTGTATTTCCACCGTGTCTTTGCATATTGTACTGAAAGTGCCTACTCGGCGTGGGACTTGCGGCGACTTACATCAATAGTTTCCCTCAAATCGTGACTGCATGTGTATATAATAAGATCTGCGAGGTAGGTAAGCTTCGCATATTACTGCCTTGGAAACTCTATCCTCTACTAGTACGCCAAGGTAGGCTGCCGTTTTTGCATTTTGATGCCGGAACCGAGCATATTACTGCATTGCTCCTACTGATTAAAGATACCTACTACTAGTACGTAGGGTTTGTAGGTGTTTCTCATCCTTCAATAAGTTCCTATGGGCTGATATAGTTTATCCCATCCACACGCACGTGCGAAATGATCATGGCTCTGCCAGTGCTAAGGCAGTGGGATCTCTGCCACCTGAGATGCAATTTATTTATTCAAAACATCAAAACAAGGATTATCTTGTCCCAAAAGTTATCTGGTATTTTCCATTCATCGAGCCTGCATTGGTGCGTAGCTACGTTGTTCCCCTCATTATTAACCTCGCCTTCTGCCTCGATGACCAGGAAAATGCCGTATCGCGCTGGGAGTGCACTTCGTGCCAAAGGCTGACTTAAGAGGTCTATTTAAGGACTAGAATCTATCGATATGTCTTCCTGGCGGCATGGTGGGGGCTAAATGTACAGCAGGTAGGCATTCAGCTTATGTCAATGGCTTGACAATATTCAATTTCAGGGTTCCTCGCGATGGACGTCAAAGACTCGAGTGGGCGGCTGACTAGTACTTAAATGAGATGCTGTGCCGCGCCCATAAGAACCAATAGGAAGGATTCAAAGACCCGTTCAGCCAACAAGTAGCCCGAGTGCTATATCAGCAGGATAATTAGCATGACGCGTATCCGTATGCGTATACATATATATATAAATATATAATATACATATCTAACATGAATATACATATGGGAATCTCCGAAATGTCTATAACGAACCTTCTGGGCAGTCGAATGATACAAATGTCCCCCGATATTCACATCTCAAAAGTCGGTTGACACGCAGCAATATCTCTTTCACATGATAAACAAAGGTGATGGATATCTCCGAGAAGAACGAGGAGGTAAAGAACACTTCTAGACTGCTGAGATCCGCAAACAGAAGAGACTACCCGCGCCCAGAGATATCTATGCTTGAATGAGAGAGCTTATCTAGCTGACGCTACCTCCGATCTAGACAAGCGACCACAAAGTGGGAAGCAGGAAACGTTAAGACATAGCGTGGACACAAGCACGACACCAAGTTGGTACTACTGCGTATACAGATACAGCAACTCGTTAACTATTAGCTGAAGTGAAGCGCCGGTAGCCATTCCCGATTAGATGGGAGCTAAAGCTACTCACCCCAGGGAGTACTTGAGTAGGTATATAGATTGTGATCACACCATCTACATCGCTCTTCGCTCACTAATTGACAATTGGTAAAAATCTGCCTCTGCCTCTTTAATCCTACATCTATCTACGCATCGTCTTGTGCATCGATCTCAGTCTTCTTCCACTTGCGAGCCTGGACTTTACGCCTGAACAAGATGTCAATCTCACGATATGACCTGCCCCTCATCTCAGGCAGCCAGAAGTATGCCACGACCCAGCAGAACAGACCAGTGCCACCCCAAACGTAGCCGCACTTGCCACCGAGGTTACCGCCCTGCAGTAATATGTCAGCAATTGTACTTGTGAGATTCGGAAAGAGAAGGTTCCTACCGTTGGGTTAAGGAGGAAACTCGAGAGGAAGATGAGAGGAATCTCAACGATGTAATATGAAGCACGTCCGATACCAGTCGTTAGAGGTCTAAGGCGGATAGACGAGGTTTCACCGATGATGACCCACGAGGCGGGCGCAGGTCCCAAGGTAAATAGGACGGAAATGATGAGGCCCAAGCTCGCTTGCGCATTCGAGGCTGCAACAGACATGCCAACAGAAGCTGCGATACCGAGGGCAATTAGGAGGACAACGTTGAAAGCCGAGCCCCAGAGGTAGATAGTACGTCGGCCAAGGTACGAGGTGAGAATCCAAGACAGCATGACGAAGACGGTTTGCAGAGCTGAGGTAATAAGACCCAGGGCAAACGCAGTATTTATGGACACGCCAGCCTCTGCGCATTGATTAGTTCACACATGACTTCCACAAATGAAATCGCGCTGGAGGGTGACTTACGCTCAAAGAAGAAAACGGCCTGGTTGGCAATAAGGTTACCCGTAAGATTTTGTGCCGCGTAAACACCGCACACAATGAGGGTACGGTAGAGGTCGACACCCTTAAATAACTCAATATAGCTGGGCTCCTTTTCGGACTTCTCGAGTTCGATGACACGACGCATCATAGCAACGGACTCGGAAGTATTCAATCTAGATCTGCGACCAAGGCGCCCAACCGAGTGGGCGGCCTCTTGGAGCCGCCCTTTTCGAACCAACCACCAGGGCGACTCGGGCGCACAAAAGATCAGGATAGCGAGCGGGGTCGGGAACAGCCATTGAAGCGCAATCGGAATCCTGGGGTTTTACTGGTCAGCAAGACAAGGACGCGCTTCTAATGATCACAGGTAAACACGTACTTGTAGGCTGATTCGTCAAGGACAGGGTTATAAACGTAGGTGACGGCACCAACAACGATACTACCGATAGCCCAGAACATCTGCAACATCTGGGTGGCAGGTGCTCGCAACTTTATGGGCACGATCTCGCTACAGTACGCTGGCGCGTTGGCAATGAAAATACCCCAAGGCAAGCCCTCAAGGAGCTGTGACACGAAAATAACGGGTAGCGAGTTGGCAAAGTAGAAGACGAAGATGAAGGCGTTCAAGAACATGAGGGCACCGAAAGTGGCCCAGCGGTATCCGATACGGCTGGTGATGGGGCCAGCGAGGAACACTCCGATGAGGGCACCGAGTTGTCCAGACACTTGAAGCGCAGATTGCCATGCGGTCGTGATGTAATACTCGTCAGTTCCAGCGACTTGTATACCATAAGCCTTTCTGAAAGCAGGCAGGGCTACGAAGTTGTTGCAGAGGAAGACATCGTAGGACTCCATGATCTAGGGACGGTGTTAATAGCTGTGATTGGCCAGTGAAGAGGAGCAAATGGAGCTTACGATAGTGGAAGACATGACAAAAGCCCAAAAGGTAGCCATAGGATATGCTTTCACGGCTTCCAGCACGGTCATGTTGTGCTCGGCGTTCTCTGCCTCGACGGCATCCGCCTTGTAGTCGGCGATTTTGGCCTTCTCGTCAAGGTCGAATGCATGTTCGTGCTGGGAGACACCCTTCTCGGCCTTGACATCCGAGTCGCGGCCATTCTGAAAGGCGGTCTCCTTCTCGCCGGCGTTGGTTGACGACATCTTGAATCACGCACAATGTGACCGTATCGCTGGGATGTAGAACGAGACGCCGAGAGAGCCTGGGGAAAAGACGGGAAAGGGGCGGGCGGGTTGGCCTCTTTTATCACATCTGCAGGCCTTCTGACGAGTGGTCTGGATGGATCTTTCGGCCTTTGAGTACTACGATGTGGCGCGTATTACCAGGGTCTCCGTCTTTGAGCTTGGTGAGCTAAGTGCTCAACACGTGAGATTGATTCGTGGTGCCCATAGGAGGAGAACCCCGTGTGAAGGGCCGAATGCGGGGAACCTCCCTGGCTCAAGGCTGGGAGACTAGGTAGCATTTAGTACTGTTTCCCGCTCTCGAGCCCCGGTGGCCCTGTTTTGGTGCTGACGGATCTCCCAGACGTTCAAGCAAGGCACAACACACCCATCTCTTCTTGAACAACATCAAACATGCCATCGAGGGTACTAAGAATGTAGAGACATGTCCGTGGCATTACGACATTGCCTGACCTTGTGTGAAACCATTGGAGAGGGCGGCATGAGATTGGACCGTCTCACACCTTGGGCTCTTCTGATCCGGGGCCCTGGGGAGACTGACTCGGTGAGCGTGGAGAGAGAGGGCATACCATCCCCTCCCCATCCCCAATCCCCCATCCCCGGAATGTTGTTCCCCAGATGGGCCCCCAGACTGGAGTCCCCAGACTGGTTTCTTACGCCAGGTCGACTCCCTACATAGGTAGCGAGTTACTGACTTCGAACGCCTTCGTGTTAGTTTAGACCGAATTGCCGACTGAACATACCCTGGTCGGCGCCCTAGACCTCAATTAGACAAGAGTCGGATCCTTCCTCGCACCAGTGCAACAAGCATCAGGTAGGCGTCAGGTAAGCTTTGCTGGTGGCGCCCGGTCTTGGCGATGTGGCTAGAAAAGACGGGGTAAGCTAAGTCAAAAAGGGGGAAGACAGGCAGGACAAAGAGCGGTAGTAAAGTACTAGCAGCACTCCTACGCACGTTGGAACGGCATTACACGGTGCCCAGGAAAGCTGTCACGGGAAATACCGCGCAGGCCTGGGCCAGTGCCGTGCAAGGTATCATCTCGACTTTTTTCTCGTGCTGTAACAATGACAAAGAACCAAGATCCAGGAACGATCCGATAGTCACGAGGTGGCAATTGCAAACAGTTCGTTAGACCTTGGTGGTGAGGGTAATCAATTGGCCAGCTAGTTGATGACAGGAATAACCACGTGCTCGGCAGGTCTTTTCTGTAAGAACTTGCCTGGGACTCGAAGCGCCGAGACGGAATGTACTGTACGTAGGTACTGTAAGTACAACAGTAGCATCCGGCCGCTGTAATTGGGCCATACGTAACCAGGCCACTGGGTCGCGTGCTGTGACCTGAAGTTAATTCGACGGGGCCTCGGCCATCTCGAGCTGCAATTGGTGCGGTTATAGCTGGCTCAACCATTAATTCGGCAGGTTAGTGTACCAGATACAGTGCTTACCTAGCTCCATGCAGTAATAACAATTCTGCGGTATCTGTTCGAGAAGGCGGCTGGGCCGGGCAAAATCTAGCATAGACCGCCGTTCTCCAGACGCTTTCGGGGCCGATGTCGAATATTACCTACTTGCCACTGCCGGTGCTTTCACCTCAATTACGACAGAGCCCATAATAAATTCCTCAGCACGAAATTTTGCCACCAATCGCAGCCCCTCGAGCTAGGTTACATCCACGCCGTACACAAATACTGGTGGTCCTACAATACTACGACAGAGACTGACACCAGCTTGGAGCTGAAGGAATTGGTTCCCAAGAGGTGTTATTCCTACATTCGAATAGGAATGCCATGTGCGATGAGGCATGCTTTTTAACGTGACCGTAGCGCACACTGGTCCTCTCAGTAGTGCACTTTTAGACGATCCGTCCATCAATTTGTGCTGACATGGTTACATCGTGTTACATCGTGTCAGAAGATGGTGTCTTTGACGGTGGAGATACATGGAATCGTGCTAGTGTTAGTCGTAATAGCTGAATATTGACCGTTGTATTCAGAATAATTAAAGAGGACAAGTTCGTAGCAAAGATTGCGGGGGAAGGCACACATACCTATAAAGGCGCCTTTGAATGTATCAGCTCGCCCGCCTCCCTGACTTCAGCTCGTAGGTGCCAGGAGGATAGGAAGACGCGCGGGTTGTCGTCATCGGTGCTAATTCTCCTCTCAGTGGATACATATCTCAACCTTTATTAGGTATTTACATGGTATATACTCTAAGTGGAACCCCATGGCGAACTGATTGCCCTAAACAGCAGCACGCTTGCTGTAAATTACAATAAGACATTGCGGCTTGTTATATATGCAAACTATACCATATTAAACATGTACATAGTCATGTGGCATCAAGTTTCTAAGACACGCCTCGGTCTCTCTGAAGATGTTGATCTGCCCTGGGTATCAGTGTGAGACACACTATACGCCGTGTGACCAAAAGACTTGCGAGCGCACGTTTACTTCCATCGAGCCTCGGTTCGCGTTTCTGCTTAGCTTGCTGCTGTTGACACATTATGTCCGCAGCTAACGAACGGCCAATGGCGGGACTGAGGGGGGCTAGCTTTCATACAGGTATTAGTCTGTTTCGGTGATAGGAGAAAACAACCTCTATCCGAGCTGGTGAGTTCAAAAGAACTGGTAGTATAGTACAGAAGGCACAAACAGACCTGGGCATAGACATGTGAGCTCGTCTGTGAGACTATCTGGGCCCACGCTGCCTGAGGATAAAGCGCGCAGTAGAGATATGTTACAAACGAGTTAGCCAGCTCGCAACAGGCTTCTAGAACATAAAGCGGCATATATGTCAGCCCGTGTAGGTATAGATCAGAGAATGAGGAAGTGGCCGCGGCTGAAGGAGCCAAGATATCAAATTGATCGGCCGAATCACTTGAGGCAAAACCTTACACTACGCTACACCTGGGAAAACTGACAACACTATTTTAGGCCCTCCTGCTTGCATCAGATTCATCTCGAAAATCGTACAATCGCCTACTCTTTGAAATCTAGCCCCCCACGTTGAATTCCACCGCGCTGGGATTGGCCGACTGAACGTACGGTTCAGTAGTGGAAGTGCATAACGGGTTGATTGTGTGACTAGAGAAAGACAGTTACAGCTGAGCCTGAGTTATTGATGAATGCTTCTTCAACAAGGGTTCTTTTAGGCATCGCGTGGAATGGCGATATACGTGACAGATATATAACGTCCAGCGAGCTTCAGGGGTCTCGAGGAGAGCGAGCCTGTAGCCGTCGAACTCTTATGCAATTGAACGCTCTATTCTTGATCTGTTGCCTGAGCTCTGCTGGCGAGACAGTGTCACTTGACCCCTGACATACTGTTAGGAACCCCGTACTTTTGGGCAGCCTTTGAGTGGGTAATAGACACTTGTTGTTGAGCGACGGTCCCGGACACCTTTTCGTAGTCTAGACTCTTTTGTATACAAAAATCTCTTTGTGCGATCGCGTACATCCTGCCGCGTAGCGCCAGACGTATCTTGGGAATAGCCCCTTTTCTCGTATAATAGTGTTAGTAGGTGAACACGTGTTTTGTGTCAGAAGTTCGTCGTGCTGGGCTGTCTTGAGATATGATTTATCTTGTCAACTCGGTCTCTAACACTAGTGTGTTGCTAGTACCCGCCACGGGAAACATGGGTAAAGAGCCATAATGCAAAGAATGGTCCTTTTCATAGCCCTAACTGAAGCAGCGCAAATGATTTAGATCCCATCCCGAGTCTTGTCCTGAGTACAGCTATAGAGTACGCTGTAGTTTTGAAATATCAGGCCGCGACCAACAAGAAAGTGGAAGCATGCGCAACATACAATCAGAAAAGGCCCCTAATTATCATATAAGCCCCTATCTTGACAAGACACCCGTGATCTTGGATTCATTCATACTAAAAGCAGCCTTGTTTCCTAGAGGTACCAAAGAAAGATTAAGAAATGAGAATAATCCAGTATGGTAAGGGGTAAGAATAGCAATAGGCAAGAGTCTATGGTGTATGCCTCCATGAACCTGAAAGTTGGTCTTTCAGTATTGAAGTCGCCACCATTCGGTGAAATAGGATAAAGTTCACGATCGCCCCCTTTCCTACTGAATACAATAAGGGTTTAAATTATATCCTCACACTACAATAACATTACACAGTACCGGGTGTCCGTATGGCTGCTCTGGAAAGCTTCAGGTGTTGAGCTGGAACTCCTCTTTAACAAATCAGTCACTTCACAGGTCCTCAAAGGCGCCAGTATGTCTTATTATCAGCGAGGGCCGAGTAGATAAGCACTCGAAGCCCGAGACATCAGATAATGGACGCCGAAACTTGGTCTCAAAGTCTTAATCATGTACGACTTCGGTTCGGCTCCCTCCACAAAACATTACTTTTGTCTGTGTCAGGTGTGCTTCTCATTGATGATACGTGGCAGATCAGGTACTTGATAGAGAAGCTATATGTTTTACTCACCCCTGCCTCAGACATGGGTGTGGTCAAGACAAAAACAACTATATTTAGTTCAATTCAGATCTTAAAACTCAATATTATCACAGAGGGCTGAACGCAGGGCTCGGAGGATAACGCAATATGAGAATAATATTCTGTGAGTGCATAGACCATTGAATCTTTAGAAGACTCCCTTGGCCTCTTGGCATTCGATCGGTCTGAATATGTAATATTCCTACGGCATCAGGCACCTCTTTTTGGAGGTCTGACCGTGTCTCAGAGGTGGGAATAGCTTCATTTATCTCTCACCCGTAACCTCTGCAATACGGCTCCATGCCTATGAACTATTAAATACAAATACGAAGGCATGATGCAGTTCGCGGGGCCTTGCATAGGTGACCCCCTTTCTACCCATAGGCTCCCGCACTACCCCTAGCGAGGCCTCGGGCGATCTGCCCCCCTGAAAATCGTCCCGATAATACAGCGAAAGTCTTAATTCTTTCCGGGATTACTACTAAAAACAATGCTTAATGCAGATTTGTTATATCCGAGCTTACAAACTGCCGATGGTTTAATTTAATTAAATCCGGTAGAATAGGGCCGCAGCAAAACACTATGGCCGACGCTTCCCATAGGCCAAGGCCTTACAATCTTGCACCGACTATATTTAAGTTGTGACATCATTTAATTGATCGAATCGGCAGCAAGCGAGGGCATGGCGCGTCAAAGAGATGACCAGCTCCCGTCCCCTTAACTTCTGTTTATGCCTCCAAATATCGATACTTATATGCCGCTCGCAGAGAGACACGTTATCGGTATTGGGGAGGTTATAGGAAGATCATTTCCTTATTTCCAGGTGGTTAGCTGTGTGATAAGCGTTGATTTCTTGATATAGTTGTAGTATAACTTCCCAGAGGTTGGCCGTCCTGCGAACACAGGACGACACCTTGTCGTGCTTGTCTCCGACACTACTGAATTCGGATTTTTCAATCGCATCCCGAAGCAGGCATCATGTTTTGGTCTGGCTTGCTCACAGCCTTCCCGGCCCTCGTGGCAGCAGTTCCACAGGGTTATGGTGGAAGTGGCTCTGCTATGCTGCGTTTTGGCTGCAGTCAGTACGTATTTCAAGGGTTATTCTGCTATTCGGGCTCCCCAAACGACCTGAGACTTTCAATCAACGTTTGAGTCGCGTTCAATTCCGGAGGAGTTACAAGTCTTGTTGCTCACGAGTAGTATTTACTAACTCCTTTTGCCTGCCAGAGTAGTCATCGAGCGTCTCGATCCGTAGGTCTTTCGGACGAATCTGCCCACAAAGCCCAGGCGGACAAAATAACTGATTTCCAATAGCCTAGTGAACCCGGGTGTTAATCCATCTCCCCATGTCCACCAGGTCGTTGGAGGCGTGAGTGCCTAACGGAAATGTGATCACGTTGTATCTCCTGTGCTTATTTCTTCAACAGAATGCCTTTGGCGCGTCTATGCCAACAGACGATATCTCGACCCATTCCACATGCACGACCTGCAGCTTTAACCAAGACTTCTCGAACTACTGGACAGCAAACTTGTACTTCAAGGCTCGCAATGGAACTTACAAACGCGTGCCTCAGATTCCGAACCAGGCAGTAAGCGGCAACAATGGCGGCATCACAGTTTACTACACTTCCCCTGGGGCGAAGCAAACGACTGCTTTCAAGCCGGTATGATACATCCGATGTTACCCTCGGGTCCTCCTATACTAATCAGCCTTCATTAGGGGTTCCGAATGCTTACTGGCGAGTCTACGAGACGCAACTCGACTGGCTTGGGACAGAACATGCAGAGCTGCTTCCGATGCTACACGGGGCCAAACTTCCAAGGGAACGTGTACTCACCCTGCTTCGACCCTAAGCTGGATACCGAGCATTTTCCTACCACGCCATGCCCTGGCGGCATCCGGTCTAACATTATTTTCCCGCTGTAAGCTTACTCGTTTTCTATCGATAGCCGTAGGGAAGTATAGGCTGAGGTATAGCATAGCTGCTGGGATGGTAAGAACTTGGACAGTCCCAACCACATGGATCACGTCGCCCATCCCTCGAGTGGTCCCACGTCGTTCGCTGCCGTCACTGGCACGTGCCCGTCGACGCATCCCGTGAAGATCCCGCAGGTTCATCTGGAAGTAAGTTGAACCACTTTTGAGCGGCTATACACATTGACTCACTCATTCTTGGTTGATAGATCATGTGGGACACGACAGCCTTCAACAACAAGGCAGAGTGGCCCGAGGACGGAAGCCAGCCCTTCGTCCTCAGTACCGGGGATAGGTAAATTGAATCATTCTCCTGTTAGTTGAGAATGAGCACTAATAGCTAGCAGCACTGGATATGGCCAACATGCCGATTATGTCTTTGGCTGGAAGAATGACGCCCTTCAGAGCGCCATGGATAACGGCTGCTTCGGTGCGACGTGCAAATCGCTTACAACGCAGACCGATGCTGTTAGCGAGTCGTGCGCCGTTAAGAATACAGTGGCTGAGACTACTGAAGGATGTAAGTCAAAAGCAGCCGAGAAGAACACTTTAATAAGCCTCTAACAATTGTCATAGGGCTTACAGAGCTTCCGGGCGGTGGTATGGGAGCTTAGTGGTACTAAGGAAAGATACCGTAGGAAGGACAGGGAATTTTTACATCGACTCGAAGGAGGTTTCGGACACAATGAGAACTAAGTGAACATAAATATTATCTTCGATATTTAGGTTACTTCCAGTTATTCCCATCATTCTTTAGAATCTGCCCCCTTTGTCAAATGCTGTAATCCCGTCTTCGTCTCTGTATGTTCCGTGTTCAAGCTCCGGTGCTTGACGAACACACTGGCTAACACGGTGGTAGCTGAAAAGGCTACGTACAATATGAACATGTTTCGCAGGCTCCAAGCAAAGGCATCCAGGACTACTTGACGTTGTGACGCGTCCTGGATCGTCCGCACGATACCCACGTTTGCAGCTGCCTGGCTCCCTGATAAGGCTTCGACCACAGAGGCGTCAAGGCCAGACGCCGAAAGGGAGTGTTGGCGAGCGTCCATACTGTTTTGAAATACTACACCTCCGAGGACGACAGATAGTGACGTGCCAATGTTTCGTAGAAACAATAAAGACGCTGTGGCTGCCGAGGTCTCGTCCTGGCTAACGCTGTTTTGAATCGCAGCCGTAGGTGCTTGAAAGAGCAGTGCAGGGCCGAGAGCGCCCACGATTTCCAGCCCGGCAATCATAGCAACGGTCGTTCCAGTTCCAAGAAGTATGTACAGCCCTGTTCCTAGCGTCATGAGCAGTGAACCAGCCCACATAAACTCTATGTAGCGGCCTGTTCGATGGATCACGTAGCCGGATATGATCTCGACAACAGACTGCCCTATTATCAATGGTAGTAGCAAGACGCCGCTCCGGATAGGTGAGGCTTGCTGTACGCTTTGAAGGTAAAGCGGCATATAGTATTCTATGCCTACTAGAACCGCTCCGTGCGAAAATACGATGACGAAAACTGCGTTATTAGACCAGCTTTTGAACACGCCCAGCGGCATAAGGGGGTATTTGGCAAGACGCTGCTCAGTGAAAAGGAAGAAGCCGATGACTGCCGTCCCGACCACGATTAAGCTGACGACTTTCGGACTGTTCCAAGGAAATATCGCCCCGCCGAAATCCAGTCCAACGAGAATCAGAACGGTGATAGCCAGGATGGAGAAGGTCCCAATCCAATCAATGGCCCTTAGCCCTTCGCTTAGCTTTGTGCGAGGGTTATTCACATTTAGGAAGAGAAGCGATAGGCCGAATGTGATGCCGCAAATAGGAACGTTAATCCAGAAACACCAACGCCAGGTAACAGACTCTGTGAGAACTCCTCCGATCAGGGGTCCGGCGGATCCAGCCACAGCCCACACGAACCCAGTGTAGCCCAGGTATAATGAGCGCTCGCGCACACTGAAGAGATCTGAGATGACAATCGTCGACATCTGTATTAGGCCACCGCTCGCTACACCTTGCAGCGCTCGAGCAGCAATGAGCGTGGCTAGGTTGGCGCTTAGGGCCGCAAGTATACTGGCCGCTGCAAATACACCGATTGCCGTAAGCAGTATTGGCTTACGGCCCCAAATGTCGCTACATTTCGCCCAGATTGGGCCCGTAGCGGCGTTAGCGAGCAAGTAGGCTCCGCCAATCCAAACGTAGCCTGCGGCAGAGTGTAATTCCGCGCATATTGTCGGGATAGATTGTACGACAATGGTTGTATCAAGGGCGGCTAAGAATAGGGCGAGCTACAATGTATCGTGAGCAACGTAGTCTACTCCAGATATAGTGATAAGATGGGATAGTTTACATAGAGCGCAGTTAGAATACTGTATAAGCGCAGCTTTGTGCGGACCTTCGGACTTTCCTCAGGATGAAACGACACAATTGGAGTGTCGTTAGGAATTTCTGTCTCGACCAGAAGCTCGCCAGGCTCTCCTGGAGGTCGAGCTTCGGGCACAGAATTTGAGATCTCAGTGGTGTTCGTAGTCATTTCGCAAAGCACGGCAGACAAGTATATCGCACGAACGTAGTGTAACTCGTTTGATATATGGAGACGAAGTGGGATGGGTTATTAGAGAGAGCTCTAGTAGTATTGAAGCTGTTATATTCCAACTATTATAAATACCAGCTAACCTAACCTTAGGTAAGTTGAGGTTAGTCACAATGAATGAATCACACCGGGCACTGGTACTTTTATCGGCTCTTGCCGGCTCCACCATTTTCTCACCGCGCCTATATTGTATTCGTATTAGTTCTTACCAAGTCCTCTCCGTAGCATCTTCTGGCAGGCTAACTCATGAAAGCCTCGATCAGCATACCCTTCCCTTCTTTCGCAACTCTAATACTAGCGACCTTCAGTGCTTCCTTGAGTTCTTTAACAGTTTCCACGCGTAGACCCTGCATCCACGTCTCCGATTCATTAAACTCGTTCTTCCAGCCAACTTCCGATCCGGCGGCCGCCTCAGCTAAAGCAGCATAGTTAGGCGTTGGACGAAAAGAGGTGTTGATTTCATCATCTGATGCGGACGTGTTAAGGCCTTGTGGATAGACGAGCTGCGTAGAATTCCGGGGTGCTTTCCAGCCTACGTGCGGGGAGACTGAAGTTAGTCATATATGAATGCGTAACTAGGAATGCGCAGTAGAGTAATCTCGAAATCTCGCTCCGTAACTGGCCTACGAGGGATGTACTCGGCAATGGGAAAAGGATAGAATGTCGACGGTCATGAAGTGAACTTACCTCCATTATTTAGAACAACCGTCAGAACCGGGATCTCGTATTTGCTAGCAACCCACAGCGCACTGGATGGCGCGGCACACATGAAACTTCCATCGCCGACAACTTGGCAAACCAAGCCCGGCTCTTCATGGCCGTCGCTTTTCCCCATGTCCGTCAGCGCCATCTTGACGCCCAGTGTTGCCCCGTTGCTCCATCCTATGCCTGTGCCACCGCAATTGATCCAGCTCCCCGGGCGATCGGGTTGCAACTGATCGGAGAGTATCTGCGCTGACGTGACAGCTTCAACAACAAATGTAGTTGAGCTTGGAAGCGAGGTTTTCAGGAGACTGCCGATATTATGTGCATCAAGTTGATCCTCGTCGCCTAGACGAACATGCGAAGCAATCTCGGCTAGACGATTTTCGTGGGCAGAGGCGCGCGCGGTTCTTCGAGTCGCGAATTTCGAATGCTGAAGAACGCGATTAATCGAGCGGTCGCTTTTTTTATATGGTTAATCAGTTGTGTGAGAGCTGTGTAACTGTCGGCTTTCCAGCGACCGTGAGCGGGGAAGAAAGATACTGGAGTCTGTTGGTCCAGAGGGTCAACGTCTATATGATATATCTTAGCATCCTTGGGGGGAGGGTTTCGGGAGGGAATCCAGGGGACGTCGCAGTCAAGTAGAAGGATCATATCAGCGTCTCTCGTGCACTCGTGGGTACTGAAACGGGAACCTTCAGACGCTATGTGCGAAAACGGGAAGCACACGTCACTACCACCTGTATCGTGTACACGTATGCCAGGGATAACGTCCGCTAGGGCGACGAGTAGCTCTGGCGTTCGTCGATCTCGTCCAGAATATCCTGTAATGATAAGGGGGCGTTCAGCGTCCACCAGGGCCGTGCAGACATAACGAACAGCATCTGCCGGAAGCGCGCTTGGTCCTATGGGCGTCCACTGATCTTGCTGTAGCGAGTACGGCTTGATCTCCTCGGCGAGCACCTCTCATGCACCAGCGACATACACTGGCCCCTTGGGTGTAGAATTGGAGAACTGCAGCGCGCGCCCGATAGTCTGTTTGATATTGAGTCCAGTGCGAACTTCGCCCGTATACCTACAGTATTGTCGCACAATGGCCTTCTGGTCGGGAGCTTCTTGTAACCAGTGCATGTACTCTGTCCGGGAGCCCAGAAGCTCGCCGGATTCAGTATAAGGGCACAAGCCGGCGAATATAAAGACCGGAACACGACCGACGCTTGCATTGTGGATGCCCTGCCCCAGAGCCTGAGTGCCAACATCAACGTGTACGATAACGGCTTGCGGTCGTCCTGTCACGCGGGCATAACCATCCGCCATGGAGATGGCGATGATTTCGGACGGACATGTGATCATCCTGGGCCAATTTCCAGGACGCTCTCTTTTTCCTTTTACGATAGCTTCAATTATAGATGGATGATCGGAGCCAACATTGACGAAGCAAGCCGTTACACCAGCCTTCAAGCCAGCTCAGCGCATGCTATCTTCTAGATCATGCCACAGGACGTACCTCCCAGAGCCCCTCAAACAGGGCAAATGCAGTCGTATAATAACTATAGCATGTGTCAGTTCAGCTGTCTTTTGATCAGGGTGTATGTTAATGAAATATGCGCCCACCGATCAGCTTTGGGTCTTGCATCTCGCGTGATTGGACCCTGTGAAGATTGAGATTCATCGTGGTCAGCTTTGAGGGGGCCAGGTGCTGTGCTTAAGCGGGTTCTAGGCGGCAGTAACGAAAAAGAAGAAGGAGAAGAAGAAGCAGAGGCCAATGTTAAGGTGGTGGTGAGCTTACGGGCGCCCCTGAAAACACGCATTGTGGACAGAGGAATCCCACACGACAAGCTAAGACCCCGCACAGCCATTCTAAACCTCGGGGCCATAATGGGCGCTTTGGGAGGCCCTAGAAAGTTGTTGAATGTATTTAGGTTGAGAAGGGAGAGTCGCATGCGATTTAAACGACTGCTGCTGCCAACACGTATTAGACAAAGATCCCGGAATGCTGATGCACGTCGATCGCTGTGACCCGATCCGGCCTAATTGGACCCTGCCAACTACCTACACAAGTGTCTCGTCTACCCTGCATATGTAACTAGATATGTAAATAATTCTCCGTCTAAGCGTGCTTGAATAGCTCTGAACTATAATTATGTTTCATTTAAGTCTAACCTAACGACCCCTTCTAAGGAAGATGAGGATACATGTCAACAGTACCTCTTCATAAGATAGTTAAAGTCTCAAGATCGCAATCGTCAAACCAACGCAATTCCGAATTAGTTCTGGAATCCCACTCTTCTGGGGTAAATTGCGCGAGACGTCGCTTGCTGGCCTTTTCGTCGATATGGAAAATGCCTAGTCTCTTGAAGACCGGATGTTCCGCACCTCCAGGTCGCGATATCTCTCGAAGGATGAGACCAACCGGACCACGCTTTCCAGATGCTACGCAGCGGCCTACCTCGAGGAGATTGACTTGTATCGGGTCAGGGTTAGCTTGTTGTGATGATGCCAAGAACTCCGGCTCAATGGCGTCTGGAAACGGTTTGGTAATGACCAGATTGCGAGCGAGGTCCTTGGATGGCAATCTTTCGAGCCGAAATTCTGTCCCTTTCTCAGAGACAGTTCCGTAGTAGAGGGCCTCCCTCAGCTTTCCCTGAACGGTGATATATCCGTGCTTCACCGCGCCATAGCGAGCCTTGGCCTCGGTGAGTTCAACGCTCACATCCAGAAGAACTAGCTTTGTGTCATTCCTTGCTGCCCTGGCGTAGAGAAAGTTGGCCGGACCAAGGACTGAAGTCCACGACCAAGACGGAGCAAGATATTCCTTCAGCCGATGGCCGAGTTGCGGAAGCCCATCTACTCTCGACATTCCCGGGCTGGTCATAATGTGCCATAGGAGACTACTGGGCAGAGATCTTCTCCAATGTCCTGCCAGGTAGTCATCTTGGATAATAGTGTCCCACGCTTCTGCCATTCCTGAGGCGGCCCACTACAAAGAACTCTTAGGTCAGTTACTATCATTCTGAGTGTGATTTATGAGGTAATCCGGAGGTTTAAGGACATTATCTTGGCCTATTATGGGATTTAGATGCTCTGAATGAAAGAATTTCAAGAGGGAGATTAGCTTTAGAATAGCTCACAGGGCGATCTCCAGCGTATGCGATTGTTCGAGATGTATAAATCGGTATAAAAGATAGCCAATGTCCAAATGCAATCTCTTGGCGTTCGGCATGCGGCATACCCATCTTTGCATATTCACTGAATAGATCTTGGGTATCTGGACGCGTCCAGGCAATTTCTAATCGTGAGTCGTCTGGGTTGTACCCCCTTTTCCATCCATCGGCGAATCCCGGTTGCATTTTTGATACCCAGCACTGCCATCGAAGCTGGCAGCTGCCGAACTGCAGAAGACGAGCGGGTAAGTAGAACTCTTGGTATGTCCATGCTCGGTAATGGATCGGTTCTGTATTGCGACTCGTGGGAATGCTAGTGATGTATGCATTTCCAAGTTTGCCATCCGGGCATCGAAACGGCAATCGTACAGCAAGCAACGCATCATTGTTGAAGTTTATTTCATGCAGAAAACCTTGGGATGCCGTTGCTGCCCGAGACGCTGTAATGGTAACTATACTATTTGTGTAGATACTGGGCACTTCGGCCATTTGCAAAGCAAAGTCACCTTCGTCGTCTTGGACAATGCAAAAAGCATCCACCCAGATGTATTCCACCCCAAGTGCAAAAGAGACTTTGATAGCATCCTGTACTGTCTTAGAAAGCCTTTCCCAAGACAAATCAAACTGGCCCGATTGTATTCGGGCCTTTGTTGTCTTGTAAGACTGGTCACCACCCCAGCAGTAGCTGAGAGCTACGTAAGGGGCTGGTATCTCATCCACACAAATGCGAACCCCATAGGGGACATGAGAAGCACCGAGAGATATATGAAGCACGCGCTTCGGCATGAAAGTAGCTGATGGTTTTGGACATGTTGGGTGAGACTTCAAACACGTCTGAAGCCAGGATCGTGCTCGAGCGAGGTTCTCCGGAGAGCCAATCTTCGTATTGATTGGCCGATTCCATATAAACTCGTCCGCAGCGTCCCCTTAAAGTAAATTCCTTGTAATTAGGTTCAAAAGCTCTGAATTAAGTTGTTGGTTGCTAAACGAACCTTCCGGAGTTAAGATATCAATTGGGGCGTTGGTCCGAATAAGACAATTCGGGGAGTCCGATGACTCCGGCCTCTTGCCATCCCAAAGCCCGAAAAAGGCAATTTCGTCGATCGGGAAACGGGTAAGCAACGAACTACTGTAAGTGGCCGCGTAAAGAAGACATTTATCTTCCTGCTCTGAGAGATTGCGATATGTACCTGGATCAAAGAGTGTCCATTGCGAAAGAAGCCACCTGCAGAAATCGCAATTCGCAGAAGATCCCTTTCGCACGTCCGAGAGGCTCAAATTAGAATATAAAAATATCTCATTTTCTTCCTTGGACTGCGGCTTGATCTCACTATGACAAAACGAATTATCAACGTCGAAGATGTAGTCGCTACAAAAACTACACGAATGGTAATCTTCCAGTGATGTAGTCATAGTCCCTGTTAAACTGATATTAGTAAGTCTCAATTATAGAGATAGCACGACTATACCGGAGCCATTTGAAAGAGAAGTTAACTGAGATTGGGCTCTGGCAAATTGGTACAAAGTACA
Organism: Xylaria sp. FL0933; assembly: GCA_022578765.1. Classification (NCBI taxonomy): domain Eukaryota; kingdom Fungi; phylum Ascomycota; class Sordariomycetes; order Xylariales; family Xylariaceae; genus Xylaria; species Xylaria sp. FL0933. Next base: position 453,693 of record MU389747.1, read on the forward strand.
CTTATTATGATATCTATTGAACAAGAGCGTTCTTGATTATACGACGAGAGCGTTTTCTAACAGGGCTTGGCGCGAGGGGTCCTCGATGTATAGTAAGGGTTTTGACAAGGGGCGCTGCAAACACCAACGCAGGCAGGGTTTGATTGGGTCGCGTGTGCCGACAAGCCTCTGAAGTCATGCATCATGCATCAACCCATGCTACTGAGGCCTACGATGCAACATAAACATGGGCTGCTGCGGCAGCTATTTATACTATGTACCCAAATGGTAGTAGCCATAATTCCTTTGGAAAGGGCTCAAGGGAACTTAGGGCATCCTGTAGGTTAAGTAATCCTCGATCAGTTTCTCTCTGCCCCCTCTTTGCCTAGGGCACTCTACCTTTCTCTTCCATTACTATGGACCCCTTCAGTCTCGTGGCAGGCTCCTTATCGATTTTACAGGCAATAGGCCAAATACTCAATATTTGTTATAACACACGCGCGATTCTAAAGAATAAGCCCTGGTGCCTTTCTCGCTTACAAGACGAAGTGAAAGAACTGAGAGATGTTCTTGAGGCCATATTCCAGCTCTCTTTGGATAGCCGAGACTCAGAGACAGATGGTAAAGAGAATAATGCACTGCGACTTCTCGAACAGAGCCAGTCCGGCAGAGGTCCCCTAATTCTCTGCCTAGAAGCCCTTCGTGAACTGGAAGAGTTACTTCTCAAGAAATACAGCAAGGAACCTCGGACAAAGGTGCATGCTGTCATGCGTGCCATTACATGGGATCTGTCTGAAAGCGAGGTCCAACCAATCCTCGAACGGCTCGAACGATCCAAATCTGCTTTAAAGTTGGCTATAGCTGCTGATGAAGTGTAAGTTGTCTATCTCTTATCAACCAGTGAGTTAGCTCGAGTTTTATGAGAAAACGCGGGGTAGACAAGGATGAATGTTGTAACTGAGCATTGCTTGTTTGTTAAGTATGCTAGCAAACATTATCCCTTTGGTCAGTGTTTCGGCTCCGGGCTTGAAAGTTGAAATTGTTGGATGTCGAGAGCTGCATTACGGCCCCGGGGTTCCATTTCTTACTCATGGAGCTGAAAATATTTCTCAAAGGGATAGTCAAGGACTATGTTCATATATAATAGTTTGGCCTAGTGCATGGAGGATAGGTCTTAAGCTACAGACTTTCTCAGCTAACCCTCTAACAGAGCATTGCTTATAGAACTCAATAAGTGGTCGACGACAATGTCAAACGATATCACTCAAGTTAACCATACTTTAAAAGATCTCACTATGGAGTTAGCGACACGCAACATCAGTAAGACGAGCCGTTTTCGTATATACGGGGTTGGTTTAGCTGACGACAATAATAGGTGAGAAAACACAGCAGATTCTCAAGTGGCTGTCACCGGTGGACCCATGGGATTCTTACGCATCTTCTATAAAGCGGTGTCATGACGGTACGGGTCAATGGTTTCTTCAATCCATGACCTTTGAATCTTGGAAAGATAAGGGTTCTCCAAACATATGGCTCAGTGGATTCAGTAAGTAGATATCATCAACGGCTCATCAAGAAAACTTGGTTTGGCTAACGCTGGGTGTAGCGGGATCGGGAAAGACCATATTATTGTGAGTATACCAGCTTTACATATTTCCAAGAAGCGCCTTACCAACACATTACCATAGATCGAACGCCATTCGGGAAGTAACTTTATGGACCCAACAAAACAGCACACGGCCAAGGGTAGCGTATTTCTACTGCGACTTCCGTAACTCTGAAGCACAAACCTTGGCCAATATCCTGGGCAGTATCATCCGCCAAATTCTTTTGCAAAGTGATGATATTCCAGGAATGATAGAGAGCCATTTTCGCTTGTGCACGGCTGGTGGAAATTACCGAAAACCCGAGGTACCCTTTCTTATGGAAGCCTTGAGCATTATGACTTATCAATCTCGGCTTCTCGTGATTATCGACGCGTTGGATGAAATCGAGGACAGGGCCGAAATATTGGATTTCTTCTGGCGCGCTTCCAGCGAGTTTGAAAATATCAGTTTCCTCATTTCGAGTCGAGAAAACGAAGATATCGGCCAAAGTCTCGACCATTTTCGACACATTCGCATCGAGAATCAAATTGCCAAGCTTGACGAAGACATCACTCGTTACATTGACCACAGACTACAAGTGGATCCAAGCTTTCAATGGCTAAGCAGTCGTGTGAAAGATGATATTGCTCGTTCTTTACATTCTCAAGCAGCTGGAATGTAGGTTGGTTAACATTCTTATTCGAATCGTCTCGGTTTTGACAATGTTTTTAGGTTTCGGTGGGTTCAGTGTCAGATGGAAACATTGACGAAGCTTCGAACGGTCGCGGCCATACGCCAGAGCTTGGAACAACTTCCTCACGACCTTCATGAGACCTACGAGAGAGTACTTGCCCGAGTGTCGAAGATTGACCAGGAGCCTGTACGCAGGATCCTGACTTGGGTCACATTTACCGTTAGTCCTTTGACTCTGGAAGAGCTGCATATTGCCATTGCGATTGAACCCGGCGCCGACTACCTGGATGAAGAATCCTTACTTCGCAGCCCGCAAGACATACTTGCGTTGGTGGGTGGTTTGTTGAGCGTTACAGAGAAAGGTCACGTCACGCTTGCGCACATGTCCGTCAAGACATATCTCTTTTCCGAAGAGGTTCGTCACAGCAAGACTACCGACATGTACGCCATGTCGGAAGGCAGTGCGAAGGAAGAACTTTTCCGTAAATGTATGACATATTTGTCGTACCAGGATCTGCGCAAGGGACCCTGCAAGTCGGCTCCGGAATACCTCGATCGATTAAGAAAGTATCCCTTCCTGAAGCACGCGGCCCGTTTTTGGCCTTATTACTACAGAGCATCGCGTCCCAGTACAGAATTAGAGATGGAAGTCGTGAAGTTCATGGCCGAAGACAGTCGCAGTTTATTCATGTCTTGGGTTCAGATTATCAATGCCGACACACCCTTCTCCTGGGACTTTTACCCTCGACACGCAACAAGTCTGTACTACGCAGCTACTTTCGGGCTCACCAGGATCGTCGAGAGGCTTGTTGGGCTCGGCGTGGACTTGGATGCTCCAGGAAGTCGATACGGTGGCACTGCTTTACATGGTGCCGTATATCGTATGCACACACCTGTTGTGAAACTACTCCTCGACGCTGGGGCCGACATCAACAAGGCCGACTTCTTAAAGGTCACGCCCCTACATACTGCGGCTACTCTTGGCGATGTCGAATTACTGAAACTACTTTTGGACTTTTCAGCAAAAACGGATGCAACCGATGGTATGGGAGAGAGTCCCATAGACTGGGCCCGCAAATCCGGTCAATTCCAAATGCAAGATCTTCTATTAGGCCATGAGATCAAGGATGATAAGGATCCGCAGGTTGCCATTGCCATTGACGCTAATCCAGATGGCGTGTGGGAGGCCTCGAGTGCCACTATTCCATACTTTCCCGATTTTCACGGTCATCGATCCGGTATGAGATCGAGTATCATTGTGCAAGTTGAAATTGGCGATAAGGTTCTGACGGAAGAGGGCCATTGTGCCACTCCATCATCTTCCAGTGCAGAATCTACGGTATAAACACAGCAGTCAGTCAGCTAAGCCTACATACACGATTATGTACTTCTAGTCTCATAGATCATAGTGTTTTCTTTCACCTCATATTAGATTCACAAGACATAAATGTTTTCTTAGGGTTTAATGTATATATAAGCACCGGTTGCCGCCTCCTTGCACTATTGATTGCTTAATACGGCGTTTACTACAGCGTTTAAGAAACAAGTAAAAATGATTATCATAAATATGACAAAAAAAAATACTAAAAACAAAGGGTCTGGCCGGGGATTGAACCCGGGACCTCTCGCATGCGGCGACCAGCGGGTTTTATCCCCACGGTCTCAGTTTAAGGTGTACCCTAAGCGAGAATCATACCACTAGACCACCAGACCAGTTGATGTTTCCATCTCCGTTGATTCAGTTGTTGGACGATCGGCACATTACTTTTCAATATATCACAGACAATCTGGCTTCATTAGCATACTAAGTACAACATCTGCCTCACTATGTCTGTCAAAGCATATCCAGTTTTATAATATGTACTGTTGTCGCAGTCGAACAATTTACTTTTGGAATAAGAGGGCATTGGTTGGTTGGATGTTATTATAGCCAAGCGCATATGATAAACTCCAGCAAGTCCTTGCTGCCGTTCTCGGAGGGAAGGGAAATATATGTCTCCTTTTTAAATCATCTTAAACTTCAAATGGAGTTGCGAATCGCCTCTAGGTAAAAGTATTATGCCTTGAGGCTAGAATTAGATAAACAAGCTGTACAAGAAGTGAAATCAACATTCACAAACCGTGACCTTTCCCGTCTCCACAGTAGTATTCACACCGCCTTCCCCTTCCCTTTCCCCCAGCCATCTCCACCGAGCGGGGGAAATTCTTCTTCACTGGTCTCCAAACCAGCCATCGACTTCCTGCTCTCCTCCTCGGCGAGACTTAGTTGCAACGCCAGTTCCAAATCATCATCGGCGACTGGAGGGATGGCCATCGCCCTCGAAGAAGATGATTCGGCTTGTTTCACCATTGGTGTGTGGCTCGATGATGGTGAGCTAGAAGACGAACGCTTCGCCCTCTTCTCTTTGAAAGTGATAGGACCATCAAATTCGCTCGAACTATTATTGCCTTTGGGAGAGCGACCAAGGTCATTAACGCCCTCCAAGAGGGATAGACGAATGGCAGTTTGGATTTGAAGTTCGTACTCGTTCTCGCTGATGCTTTCAACGGCAGTGCTGGTGTTTCCAGTAGGTGGGCTTGTATCGGTGACGCTGGGGTCGGGAGTGATGGTATCCATGCTTCCAGCTGTGGACGTTGTATCGAGATCCGCAGTCGAGCCAGTGTCGCTGTTGCTTATTCGTCGTTGCTCGTCTTGCAAGAAAGACTCCTGAGATATCATTTCCGCGTACTGAAGAGCTTCCTCTTCACTCAAATTGTTCATACCGACTCCAAAGCGAGACCGGAGGCGAGCCTGTTCTCGTGCCTTGTGACGCTGCTCGTTGCGAAGTTCTTCAGCCTCGGCAGCGATGTAACCCTTGACACCGCCACCGTGACGTCGACCAGTTAGGCGACCATGAACGTCGGAATGTCGTAATTTCCGTTTACGGCCGGTGCCTTGGTTAGAAGAACTGTAAGCCCAATATCTCACAAAAGTACCGAAAGCCACAATCCCGTGAAGGACAGCGGGGTCCGGGTCTAGATAAATGGCACCAGCGGCGTAGAAGCTTGCATCACCGAAAGTGGGATTCAGAGCGAGGAGATGGCGAGGCATGCGTCCAGGAGAACGGGAATTCAGTGTACGAATCGGGTCCAAGGTGGAAGCCAGGGGATCCCAAGCCTGAACCAGCCCATCGCTGCCGCCATGGACCAAGTAGAGAGCCGAGAGAGCTAAGCACGAAATCTCAGGCGATTCTGTCTGAATAACTCGGATTGGGAAGATGCCGTCGCCTGTATGTCCGGCTCGCATATTCCAGAGTACCAGCTTCCCCGTGTTGGTACCCAGCCCAACCAATCTTGCTCTCCGACCGGGGATATCTGAGGGCGATTGTCCAGATGGGGTCGCGAGACCGCCAGCTGAGGAAGTAGAAATATCTTTCAAAGGGTCCTCGAATGATGTAACCAAGGCCATGAGTGACATATCAATCGCGCTTGTGGTGATCGCAACATGGCCAATCTCCTTCGAGCAGAATGTAGTCTCGACCCAATCGTCTAACCGTTGTGAGACAGTAGAATTGGGCGAGGACGAAGGCGAGTGTTTACCGGACGCCAAGACTCGCTTGAGCAGAGGACTGGAATTACCTGGGGAAGTAGACCCGACGCTGCTACCGCCAAATAGAGATTGGTGTGGTGCTGTTTCCGGCGAGGACACTTCGACTTGCGTAGCTGCCATGCCGAGTGGAGGTTGGCTTGTGATATCTCGCGTGAAGCGTCTTAGTTTCCATGTTTCATCGTCATTCAACGCACAATCAATAACAAAGAAGCTTTCTCCTGCGCCCGACTCGTTGTCACTAGCAAAGTCGACCTCGAGCCTCCGACGCATGTCCCAGCCATAGCAGACTTTTCGAAAATGCGAAGGCTTATAACGAAGAAACTTTTCAATCTCTCGCGCCTCAGCAATCATTTGGTCTCTCTTCAAGCTCATAGCATTAGAAGGAGACCTTGGGGAATAGCTACCTCGGACCGCGTTTCTTCCCGAGTCATCAGGACGCGCCTGTCGCCGAGTAGCTTCCACAAGATGCCAATAAGTCGAACGACCGGTATGCCAAGCAAGCTTGGTACTGTCGTCAGCTTTAGTCTTACTTGGAGGAGGATTTGGGGGTCGGTTCAAGTAGTAAACTTCACCCAAGGCATTGAGAGCCACTGCCCAAACACGATTCATAGCTTTCCTTTTCTGGCTATAACTATCATCAATCTTGAGTGCGATGATCGGTACACCAGGACTCAGCACCCAGCGAGCGCTCATTTCGCCTGGTATGTATCGTGGACCAGAGGGTTCATAGCCGAGAGCATATGCAGTCACAATGCCCAAAGATGATCCGGTCATGATGCCGACCATAGATTGGGTAACGGTAGGCACGGAAGACGACTTGGCAATCCATGCGGAGCATATACCCTCTGACAGTTCTGGAATCTTAGGAATATCGGGATGGGCTTCAATCAAGCCAATTCCTTGGCCAAGGTATTTCCCCCTATACTCTCCAGTTGGACGGAAGAAGACGCGACCGCCCGGAAAACCTTCGCCGCCCACGAGACCGTAAGGCTGGCTTACATCCATGACGTTGGGCATGGCGGCAGGTCCCTCTCCCATGCCGTAAGGGATAAGCTGCGGCATGACCTCATCCAACTGGGCGAAGACAAAAGGGTCATCTAGACCCCATTTCTCGACCTTTCCGACAGAGGGATCACTCGCACTAACAACGCCTAAGTCGGCGCCGCCATGGATAACTCGCGGGGGTTTCTTGCCATTGGGCTTGAAGGTGGCATGGAGGTGAGTGACCATAGAAGGCAATTTGGTGTTGTAGGTCAAAACTGCAGCTGCCTTCTTGCCGGTATGGGCAGTACGCGTAGAGGTGCCGACCCCTCCCGAATTTGCTCCGGGCTTTCCTCTGGAAAGACTGCGGAGAAGGCGGGTTCTTAAAAGGTATTCGCTACGCCAAGAGGCATGCGGAGTCAGGCGGACAAAAACACGGACTTTAGATCGGACGGTATCGTCATCGTCCTCGCCCCACGCGACACCCGGTGCTTTATTCGTAGCAACTAAAGCATCCTGACCAGGGAAGAAGCGCTGAAAAGCCATGCGCCATGCATGAGGGGTAGTGATCAGTGAGTAGAACCGTTTAGATACCAAGGCCACGGAGGCGTGCGAGTCGGGATGCAAATGTGAGAGTACGTGCGTTAGGATCTCTATCGTCCAGGTTAGAATGGCAGCGACTGCGAGGGCGGATAAAACGAGGGCGTACCATTAGGGAAGTCATCCAGATTGACACGAGCAGTCGCGTTGTCGGCGCGCTTAATGACCTTGAAGCCCAGGGCTTGTCGAGGAACAGAGGGTGTCAGTGCATTCTCATACTCGGCAATGCGTTGGCCGGCGAGAGGAGGCCGCTCAGTAGATGACTGTTCGCGGACATTCAGTCGACGCAGTCTCTCGTCGAGACTATCCGGGTGGACACCTTGGCCGAAGGCACCGAGCGAGCTGGTGTCGCTGGCATCGCTGGCCTCGCCGACATCGCCAACAGACTGCTGCGACGGCGACATGCTGCACTCTCGCTGTTGCCGAGGGCCGTGGAACGAGCCACTCGCATCATAGCGCTGGGGGCCATATTGATCGGAGGAGTGAGGAGATTGGGAGGCGTTTCGTGGTTGAGTCTGTTCGGGGGTCTTGGGAAACTCTAGTTGCATAAAGTAGTGTAGAGGAAACGAGGGGTAATGACGATGTGACTGTGCGACGGGTGCTAGCACAGTCAATGAACAGGGCTGTCGATATGTATCGAACAAGGGAGTTTGTGTCTACGTGGGTCGCGCGTGGAGGTTAGGAAAGCTGTGATGTGTACATTCGCTGGAGTAGGTAGAGGAGAAGGGGCAAAAAGCAGACGAGGTGAATTATTCGCGATTTCTAGGATGGCATATACTTAGATACGTACCTTGTAAGAGTAGGTTCAACAGGGATCTTTTAATTACTGGCTACGGTGGCCCATAGCTGAAAGTATGCCAAAACCCTACTTTCCCCACAAAAGTCGCTTTCCACACCCTATATATCTACAACAAAATCTTAGCACTTTTTAATTAACCTACTTCTTACTTTTCTTATTATATTATTTTTATTACGCTATTCCGCATATATTATAGCGTCGCCTGCTTATTTTATATTATTTAATATTTTAGTTTAGCGCGTATTAATTAAATACGCGCGGTTTTAAGTTGTTTAATTAAGCTTGTTTAAATAAAATCTAGCTTATTATATAATCAAGCTTTTTCTACTGTTATAAATTAATCTAGGTATATATATATAAGCAGAAGTATTTAAATTTATTTTTGTTTACGGTTATTAAGCTTTAAACTTGTTGTAATATATTTGCTAATATTTTATTATATAATATTTTTACTGCGTTATTTAAGTTTTTTAATAATTAATTATTTGCTATTTATATAAGTTTAATATAATTATAACTATTTATATTTTTTTAGCTTAAATTTAAATTTAATTTATTTAGCTTTTAATATTTTGCTTAATTATATTTTTTTTAATATTTTATTAATATAATAAATATAAAATAGTTTGCTTAGTTTTTAAAATTATTATAATAAATAATAATAAACGTTTTAAAGTTATATTTACGCACTTATAATAATTTTAGCACAATAAAAAAAATATTAAACTTAATTAAACACTTTTAAATACCGCAAAAAAATAAAAAAAAAAAAACTAAATTAATAGTATAAATTTTAAACAAGCTTATATTTTAAAAAATTAATAATATTTAATTAATTTTAATAAAATATAAAATAAAATATTTATATTTTAATAATATAAAATAATATTAATATTTAATTTAATTAAAAAGTTATTTATTTTATATTAATAAAAAAACTTTAAATCGACAGCAAAAAAAAAAATATACTTTTAAAAATAAAAAATTTAATATAAATAATAACGTTTGCTTATTATATTTTAATTAACTATTTAAATATTTAAAACTATTAATAATATATATTTATTTAATATAAAAAACTATACGTAAAATATATTTTAAATAATAAAAAATATTTAAAAAAAGCATGCATTAATTATTATTACTTTAAGAATAACTATAATTACTTAATCTATAAAAATATATATATAAACTATTTAATCAAGCTTAATTAAATATTAATAAAACTATTTAAAGCTTAAAAAAAAAAGCAAAAAATAAAAAAAGCCGAGCAAACTAAATTTTTTAAGTTTATATTTAAATTAATTAAAAATACAACTTAAAAAAAGCTTAAAAATTAGTTAAACAAGATTTTAAATATAAAACATAAATTAAAAATAAATAAAACGCTAAATAAAAAAAAACATTTAAAATAAAAAATATAAATATATTAATATTTAAAGTTAAATATTTAAATAAAATATAAAAAATAAGAATTAAAAAAAGTTAAAACATAATAAAATTTAATTTAAAATTTAAAAAAATTTTTTTTTTTTAACTTAAAATTTTTTTTAAAAATTTTTTAAATAAAATAAATAATTTAATTAATTAAAATTAATTTTAATTTTTTTAAATTAAATTATTTAATTTATATATTTATATATTATTTATATATTTATTATTTTAATTATTATATTAATATTTTTATTTTTTTTAATAATATTTTAAAAATATAATAAATAATATTTATTATAATAAAATTAATTTTATTATTATAATAATAATAAAATAAAATTAAATATTAATATTAAATTTAAATTTTTTTATTTATTATTTAATAAA